>JARQOD010012147.1:0-20764 GCA_033576555.1 Oophaga sylvatica | reverse complement strand
CAGTGGGGGTTAATATAGACAGAATTACATTTATACTGTCACTCCCCTGATGGTACTGCGTTTACCTGTCTATAAAGGGCATGTTTAATGATACATCTATATGACAGGTGCACATTTATTTATGGCTCCAAACCCAAATGAGCATTATATATAAAATCCATAAAAACCAATTGTATAATATATGTATATGGACGAAGTGCATATAAAGGGGGCAATATCTTTGATACAAAAACGCTGATTCCAGCACGATTAGCTTACCCAATAAAAAGGAATAATACTCCTGACAAATACCGCTAGAACAGGGGAATTTGTTCTTTATACAGTCCCATTTAATAAGTGCGGTTATATTGTCGGTATAGAGGCACTATCGTCCATTATTAGGTTTCTGGTGAACCATTGGTCTCTTTGTTTTTAGGTCATAGACTTTGTGTTTCGCTTTGGTTTTTGTTTTGTGTGGCACATGCACATCAGCACATTTTGCACTTTTGGTTTTTTTAGTTAATATATATTAAAAGTTTTAACATTTCAATCAGCTACTTCTCAAACACTTTCACGGATTAGTGTCCTTTTCTTTTAGCATACTTTATGTAACATTGCATTATTTGCCTGATATATTTATATCAAATACCGAGGTATTAGAGTATATTGTGTGGGGCCAGGCCTCCCTTTTTATCTCAATTGATGCTTGTGCTATTATTGTATATGTATATTTAATAAAATTCTATATTTTACTCCCACTGCCTGGGTGAAGTCTTTTCTTCCATTTCCCCCTGTTCCTTTTGCACTGAGGTGTTTTCGTCTTCTCATTTGGCTGGTTTTGCCATCCACCTTTTTTTGTTTTGAGATTTAATTGATCGGTGTGGATTTTTTGTTTATAATTTTATATTATTTGCTTTATTATACATTTCCACACTGCATTATATTTCAATTCATTTTGGTTTTATCTGTTTGAGCAAGGGAGATTAAATAACTCGACACTTCCTTTCCAATTGAGCACATCATCTATCAAATATTTGGGTGTCCACCTCCCGGCAGATTTGGCGTCCTTATACCACATTAATATTAGACCCTTAATTACATCCATATTTAACCTTCTAAACTCCTGGAAACACTTTACTTTGTCTTTTTCCGGATGATGTCATTTAATTAAGATGATAATATTTCCAAAACTATTGTATATTTTCCAAACACTACCTATTTTGTTGACACGAGCTAATGTTAAAACTCTAAACACTGCTTTAGGATTTTATTTGGGGAGACAAAAAGCGTACACGCATAGGTCTAATCAAACTACAAGCCCCAAAGGAGGAGCATCAATTTCCCAGACATTGCAAAGTACAATCTAGCAGCAAATCTCAGATACACCATTGATTGGTTAAGAGGTAGCTCACATTTCGCAAACGTACTTTTAGACCAACAATTTAGTCCTCAGGTCTCCTTACCAGCATTACTACATATGGCCAACGATGACCTTATTGCAGACATAAGAAACCACCCCTCCTTATGGCAAACTATACAGACGTGGAGGAAATGCAGGAGACTATGTCATTTGAGAAGCGATGTCTATCCGTTTGTGCCCTTTCTGGGTAACCCGGGCTTTATGGGACGTAAACCACCCTTATCTTACATTGAGCTAGCTGGGCAGGGTTGCATCTTGGCAGCTGACCTATTAGATGATAGATTCTCCATGCTTGCATTTGACATAGCAGCACAACGTTTCCCAACATTTGTAAACAAGCCCTTCCTTTTTCTTCAAGCAAGGAGCTTATCTTTGAAAGGCATAGCTACTAGGGGTGGAGAAAGAGGGAGGAACGCTTTGGATGGCTTCCTTAGGACAGCCAGATGCAGATAGCCTCGACAAGCAGTATTTACACACTGTTGCGTAAGCAATGGTCATGGGAGGGCAAAAAGACAGGTCCAGCACGA
Organism: Oophaga sylvatica; assembly: GCA_033576555.1. Classification (NCBI taxonomy): domain Eukaryota; kingdom Metazoa; phylum Chordata; class Amphibia; order Anura; family Dendrobatidae; genus Oophaga; species Oophaga sylvatica. The sequence continues at coordinate 18,838 of JARQOD010012147.1, read as the reverse complement.
TGGGTTAATGATATACAGAACATCACAGTCGGGGAAATCTTAGGTGCCACCTTGATGCAACGGAAGGTGATCCCCTCCAGCAGTTATGCAGACATGTCTTTATTACTCCTTCATAGAGCTTATATTACCCCACACATTAAGTTTAGGATGTCTCCAGGGCACACATTCACATGTTCCAAATGCGGGACAGGAAACGCAGACATATTTTATCACATGTGGGGATGCCCCAAAGTGCAAAAAATATGGCAGTCTATCCATGCCGAACTACAGAATCTTGGTGGGATATTGTTTCCTTTGACACTGCAATGGGCAATATTTAATATTTTAGACAGCTCTCAACACAAATTCCCCAAACATGTTAAGGCCATGTTGATAATATGGGCCTCAGCTACCAGGAAAAGTATCTTGCAGCACTGGCTAAATCCATTGCTACCACCCAAATCTCTCATATACTCCAAAATAATGTATATTTTTTGAATGGACTGGCTAGACACCCTGACAAATAAAAAGAAATTGACTGGGAAATTTTTAAGTACATGGTCATTGTTCATCCCATCTCTGTCTCAGGACACCAGGGACAAACTAAGGACACATTTTGAAAACACCCAGTGGTATCTCCTTCAGAAAATTAGCGGACATAATCCTATTCCTTGAACTTGTTGATTGTTAATCAAATGCAGGCTCGCCTTAGGGGTTTATATGTTGGGGGGATGGGAGGGTTGAGGGTGGTGGGGGGACATTTATGAGTATTATACCTGTCAAATAAGCGTCAAATAAGCTTGATACCTTCAAACCTGTATGACTTACTTTTTGGCAATGCTCTTTAAATCAATAGTTTGAGTTTTACGTCTGTCAAGCTTGTTACTTCAAGACTTGTATGATTATCTTTTATTGTAATACTCTTTAAATCAATAAAACATGTTGGAAAAAAAAAGAATCAAAAGATATAATGGGAACTTCTATAAACATACATTCTCCCAATCAGGCACATCACTGCATCAATATTCTACAGTGTAAATGTTAGTAACAATTTCACTATGTTTCTCCATGTCAATCCCTTATACTATGTACAGTCATGGCCAAAAGTTTTGAGAATGACACAAATATTATATTTTCACATGATCTGCTGCCCTCTGGTTTTTATGTGTGTTTGACAGATGTTTTTATCACAGACAGAAATATAATAATTGCAAACATATGAGTAACAAAAGCTTATATTGACAGTTAGAATGAGTTAATGCAGCAAGTCAATATTTGCAGTGTTGACCCTTCTTTTTCAGGACCTCTGCAATTCTCCCTGGCATGCTCTCAATCAACTTCTGGACCAAATCCTGACTGATAGCAGTCCATTCTTGCACAATCAATGCTTTCATTTTGTCAGAATTTTTAGGTTTTTGTTTGTCCACCCGTCTCTTGATGATTGACCACAAGTTCTCAATGGGATTAAGATCTGGGGAGTTTCCAGGCCATGGACCCAAAATCTCTATGTTTTGTTCCCTGAGCCATTTAGTTATCACCTTTGCTTTATGGCAAGGTGCTCCATCATGCTGGAAAAGGCATTGTTGATCGCCAAACTGCTCTTGGAGGGTTGGGAGAAGTTGCTCTTGGAGGACATTCTACTACCATTCTTTATTCATGGCTGTGTTTTTAGGCAAGACTGTGACAGAGCCGATTCCCTTGGCTGAGAAGCAACCCCACACATGAATGGTTTCAGGATGCTTAACAGTTGGCATGAGACAAGACTGGTGGTAGCGCTCACCTTGTCTTCTCCGAATGAGGCGTTTTCCTGATGTCCCAAACAATCGAAAAGGGGATTCATCAGAGAAAATAACTTTACCCCAGTCCTCAGCAGTCCACTGCCTGTACCTTTTGCAGAATATCAGTCTGTCCATGATGTTTTTTCTGGAGAGAAGTGGCTTCTTTGCTGCCCTCCTTGAGACCAGTCCTTGCTCCAAGAGTCTCCGCCTCACAGTGCGTGTAGATGCACTCACACCTGCCTGCTGCCATTCCTGAGCAAGCTCTGCACTGCTGGTAGCCCGATCCCGCAGCTGAAACACTTTTAAGAGACAGTCCTGGCGCTTGCTGGTCTTTCTTGCGCGCCCTGAAGCCTTTTTGGCAACAATGGAACCTCTCTCCTTGAAGTTCTTGATGATGCGACAGATTGTTGACTGAGGTGCAATCTTTCTAGCTGCGACACTCTTCCCTGTTAGGCCATTTTTGTGCATTGCAATGATGACTGCACGTGTTTCTTTAGAGATAACCATGGTTAACAGAAGAGAAACAATGATGCCAAGCACCAGCCTCCTTTTAAAGTGTCCAGTGGTGTCATTCTTTCTTAATCGTGACAGATTGATCTCCAGCCATGTCCTCATCAACACCCACACCTGTGTTAATGGAGCAATCACTGAAAAGAGGTTAGCTGGTCCTTTTAAGGCAGGGCTGCAATGATGTTGAAATGTGTTTTGGGGGATAAAGTTCATTTTCTAGCCAAATATTGACTTTGCAAGTAATTGCTGTTAAGCTGATCACTCTTTATAACATTCTGGAGTATATGCAAATTGCCATTAGAAAAAGTGAAGCAGTAGACTTTGTAAAAATTAATATTTGTGTCATTCTCAAAACTTTTGGCCATGACTGTATATTATATAATGATATAAAGAGAAGGGTTTTTATTGTATAGTAGTGATTAGTGTTGAGCATTCCGATACCGCAAATATCGGGTATCGGCCGATATTCGCTGTATTGGAATTCCGATTCTGAGATCCGATATTTTTTGCATATCAGATACCGGAATCTGAATTTTCCTGTAAAGTCTATGGGGAGTTCCTGTGTCACAGAACGAAGTACATGACACAGGAACTTCCCGAAAGAGTCACTGTCAGTGTCGGTCGGGTCTGTCAGGAGTCAGGACTCAGCACTTACCTGGCAGAAGATCCCCGGTGGTCACATCATGGATGGCCGCCATTACCCTCTCCCTGGCGGTCACGTGCAGCTTCTCGCGATAACTGCACGTGACTGCCGGGTACTGGGTAATCTCTGCCAGCTGTACTCTCGCGACAGCCATAAAGCAGTCCAGATGACGTCACCGCCGGGGAATCTCCACCGGTAAGCAGCTCTGCTGTGTCTGGATGTCAGGCTAATGTAAGATGTAAGAATAATGTTGCTTTATTATTTTATTTTTATTACAGGTGAACAAGGGCTTCGAATGGATTTACCTGGAAAATAAAATATGGTCAAAAACTGTTTCATTATTTCATTAAAATGATTTTTAATTAAAGTGTGTGTGTTTTATTTTTATTTCATACAATAGGATTAATACCGAATATACTCGTGTATAAGCCGAGATTTTCAGCCCATTTTTTAGGGCTGAAAGTCCCCCTCTCGGCTTATACGCAGGTCATATACGGGGGTCGGCGGGGGAGGGGGAGCGGGGGTGTCGGATCATACTCACCCCTCCGCCGGCACGGTCTCTGCAGCCCCCTCTGCTTCTCCCACGATCTCTGGCTCCTTCCTGCAGCGGTCACATGGCACCGCTCATTAAAGTCATGAATATGCACATATTCATGACTTTAATGAGCGGTACCATGTGACTGCTGTAGGACTGAAGCGCTGCGGAGAGCGCCGGGAGAAGAGGAGAGGCTGCAGGGACGCGCGGTGGAGGGGTGAGTATAGCGATACTTACCTGTCCCGTTCCACGCTGCAGGCTGCGTACTCGTCTGACTCCTCTGGCTGTGAATGATCAGCAGAGGGCGCGATGACGTCATTAGTGAGTGCCGCGCCCCCTGCCTGATCATTCACTGCCGAGGACCAGGAAGAGGACGCAGCGCTGCAGTGCAGAGAGGACAGGTAAATATCTTAGGTGCCGGGGTCCTGAGTGAGCGGTGACACCGGCACCTGTCCCCCATAGCGCGCCAGTGTCACTGCCTGCTCAGGACACCGGCACCTGGCCCCCAGCGACGAGAGGTGAGTATGTCATTTTTTTTGCAGCAGCAGCATATGGGGCATAATCTGGAACATATGGGGGCATAATATGGAGCATATGGGGGCATAATATGGAGCATATGGGGGCATATGGAGCATATGGGGGCATAATATGGAGCATATGGGGGCATAAGATGTGGAGCATATGGGGGCATAATATGGAGCATATGGGGGCATAATATGGAGCATATGGGGGCATAAGCTGTGGAACATATGGGGGCATAATCTGGAGCATATGGGGGCATAATATGGAGCATATGGGGGCATAATATGGAGCATATGGGGGCATAAGCTGTGGAACATATGGGGGCATAATATGGAGCATATGGGGGCATAATCTGGAGCATATGGGGCATAATATGGAGCATATGGGGGCATAAGCTGTGGAGCATATGGGGGCATAATCTGGAGCATATGGGGGCATAATCTGGAGCATATGGGGGCATAATCTGGAGCATATGGGGGCATAATATGGAGCATATGGGGGCATAAACTGTGGAACATATGGGGGCATAATCTGGAGCATATGGGGGCATAAGCTGTGGAACATATGGGGCATAATCTGGAGCATATGGGGCATAATCTGTGGAACATATGGGGGCATAATCTGGAGCATATGGGGGCATAATCTGTGGAATATATGGGGGCATAATCTGGAGCATATGGGGGCATAATCTGGAGCATATAGGGTATAATCTGTGGAGCATATTGGGCATAATCTGGAGCATATGGGGGCATAATATGGAGCATATAGGGGCATAATCTGTGCAGCATATGGGGGCATAATCTGTGGAGCATCATATGGGGGAATAATCATTTTTCACCCTAGGCTTATACGCGAGTCAATAAGTTTTCCCAGTTTTTTGTGGCAAAATTAGGAGGGTCGGCTTATACACGGGTCGGCTTATACATTAGTATATACGGTAATTGATAGTTGTCTAATTGACAGCTCTCAATTATTAACCTGGCTTAAAGTCACCTTTCAATAGCAAGGTGGCTTTAACCCATTATTAACCCATTCGCCACCGCTACAGGGCAATGGGAATAGACGGGCTAAGTGCCAGAAAGGGCGAATCTAATTATAGATTTGCCTTTTCTGGGGTGTCTGGAGGCAGATGTTAGTAGCCAAGGGGGGCCCAAAAATAATGGTCCCTCTCTGGGCTATTATTATCTGCCCCCACTCGCTGGCTTTGTCTGGTTGAGGAAATAGCGCGGGAGCCCACGCATTTTTTTTCAAAAATGTTACACCTCATATATATATATATATATATTTATTATATATATATATATATATATATATATATATATATATGTCATTGTGACACATATATATTTATAGTTCATACACTTCTACATAGTATAATAGCCGCTAATTCAATTGCCGGCTTTTGTGAAATTACAGACCCGACATGAAATGACACCCTCCCTGGCTATTATTATCTGCCCCACTCGCTGGCTTTGTCTGTCTGGTTTAGAAAATAGTGCGGGAGCCCACGCATTTTTTTCAACGAATTTGCACCTTTAATTAACCCCTACATGTGTGAAATTTTGCACACATACACTCATGTAATTGTTAGTGAAAACCATATATCAAACTACATGAAATTACATGGTTAACTGTATGTGAACCATGTGTCATTTCATGTCGGGTGGTTCTGTAATTTTACAAAAGCCGGTAATTGAATCAGCGGCTATTTTACTATGTAGGAGTGTATGAACTATAAATATATGTATATATATATATGTCTCAATGACATTTATATATATATATATATATATAATATATATATAATGTATTCTATGTGTGTATATCTAGTGTTTACAAGGAAAGAAAGGGTTTATTTTAATTACGATATTTCTGTCCCATTGACTTGCATTGGTTTCCGGTATCGGAATCGGCGATACCCGATACTTTTTTGGGTATCGGTCCGATCCAATCCGATCCGATACTTCTTGATATCGGGAAGTATCGCTCAACACTAGTAGTGATGTATATTAGCAGTAAATTGTGTATTCTGCATTCTAGCAACTTAGTTGTCTAGATCAATGAAACAAAGTAGAGTATACTCACGTACATTGGATTTACAAATTGTGCATTCAATGTCAAATTTTGGTTGCACTGAAATCTGGAATTAAAACACAGCACAATGCAACTGAATGATATTTCCATACAGAGTAAATTATCCAGAGCAATTTTAGTTTTAAATCAGCTATACAATTTGTTAAGGATTTTTTCTGTGTGCAAAGCAATGAGTGAAATTCGTAACTAAATCTGAATCTAAATTTTATATGAGTGGAGGTGGCACAGTACTGCACACCTGCTGAGAGTAATCTGCATAGCAATGTGGTGCATTGGTAGCAGCCACAAAATTGCTTTGTGTGCTGTGTTGTGTCCCCGAGGATGCTTAACCCCTTCAAGACCCAGCCTATTTTGACCTTAAAGACCTTGCCATTTTTTGCAATTCTGACCAGTGTCCCTTTATGAGGTAATAACTCAGGAACGCTTCAACGGATCCTAGAGATTCTGAGATTGTTTTTTCGTGACATATTGGGCTTCATGTTAGTGGTAAATTTAGGTCGATAATTTTTGCGTTTATTTGTGAAAAAAATGGAAATTTGGCGAAAATTCTGAAAATTTTGTAATTTTCAAATTTTTAATTTTTATTCTGTTAAACCAGAGAGTTATGTGGCACAAAATAGTTAATAAATAACATTTCCCACATGTCTACTTTACATCAGCACAATTTTGGGAACAACATTTTTTTTTGTTAGGAAGTTATAAGGGTTAAAAGTTGACCAGCGATTTCTCATTTTTACAGCAAAATTTACAAAACCATTTTTTTTAGGGACCACCTCACATTTGAAGTCACTTTGAGGGGTCTATATGGCAGAAAATACCCAAAAGTGACACCTTTATAAAAACTGCACCCCTCAAGCTACTCAAAACTACATTCAAGAAGATTATTAACCCTTCAGGTGCTTCACAGGAACTAAAGCAACGTGGAAGGAAAAAATGGACATTTTAATTTTTCCAACAAAAATTTTCTTTTAGCATCAATTTTTTCATTTTTACATGGGTATCAGGATAAAATGGATCCTAAAATTTGTTGGGCAATTTCTCCTGAGTACACAGATACCTCATATGTGGTCATAAACCACTGTATGGGCGCACGGCAGGGCTCAGAAGGGAAGGAGCGCCATTTGACTTTTTGAATGGAAAATATGCTGGAATATTTAACGGTTGCCATGTCGCATTTGAAGAGTTCCTGTGTGCCTAAACATTGGAGCTCCCCCACAAGTGACCCCATTTTGGAAACTAGACCCCCTAAGGAACTTATCTAGATGCATAGTGATCACTTTGAACCCCCAGGTGCTTCACAAATTGATCTGTAAAAAAAAGAAAGTACTTTTTTTTCACAAAAATTTTCTTTTAGCCTCAGTTTTTTCATTTTCACATGGGCAACAGTATAAATTGGATCCAAAAATTTGTTGGGCAATTTCTCCTGAGTACACAGATACCTCATATGTGGTCATAAACCACTGTTTTGGCGCACGGCAGGGCTCAGAAGGGAAGGAGCGCCATTTGACTTTTTGAATGGAAAATATGCTGGAATATTTAGCGGTTGCCATGTCGCATTTGGAGAGTCCCTGTGTGCCTAAACATTGGAGCTCCCCCACAAGTGACCCCATTTTGGAAACTAGACCCCCTAAGGAACTTATCTAGATGCATAGTGAGCACATTGAACCCCCAGGTGCTTCACAAATTGATCCATAAAAAAAAGAAAGTACTTTTTTTTCACAAAAATTTTCTTTTAGCCTCAGTTTTTTTCATTTTCACATGGGCAACAGTATAAATTGGATCCTAAAATTTGTTGGGCAATTTCTCCTGAGTACACAGATACCTCATATGTGGTCATAAACCACTGTTTGGGCGCAAGGCAGGGCTCAGAATGGAAGGAGCGCCATTTGACTTTTGAATGGAAAATATGCTGGAATATTTAGCGGTTGCTATGTCGCATTTGGAGAGTCCCTGTGTGCCTAAACATTGGAGCTCCCCCACAAGTGACCCCATTTTGGAAACTAGACCCCCTAAGGAACTTATCTAGATGCATAGTGAGCACTTTGAACCCCCGGGGGCTTCACAAATTGATCCGTAAAAAAAAGAAAGTACTTTTTTTTCACAAAAATTTTCTTTTAGCCTCAGTTTTTTTCATTTTCACATGGGCAACAGTATAAATTGGATCCAAAAATTTGTTGGGCAATTTTTCCTGAGTACACAGATACCTCATATGTGGTCATAAACCACTGTTTGGGCGCACGGCAGGGCTCAGAAGGGAAGGAGCGCCATTTGACTTTTTGAATAGAAAATATGCTGGAATATTTAGCGGTTGCCATGTCGCATTTGGAGAGTCCCTGTGTGCCTAAACATTGGAGCTCCCCCACAAGTGACCCCATTTTGGAAACTAGACCCCCTAAGGAACTCATCTAGATGCATAGTGAGCACTTTGAACCCCCAGGGGCTTCACAAATTGATCCGTAAAAAAAAGAAAGTACTTTTTTTTCACAAAAATTTTCTTTTAGCCTCAGTTTTTTTCATTTTCACATGGGCAACAGTATAAATTGGATCCTAAAATTTGTTGGGCAATTTCTCCTGAGTACACAGATACCTCATATGTGGTCATAAACCACTGTTTGGGCGCACTGCAGGGCTCAGAAGGGAAGGAGCGCCATTTGACTTTTTGAATGGAAAATATGCTGGAATATTTAGCGGTTGCCATGTCGCATTTGGAGAGTTCCTGTGTGCCTAAACATTGGAGCTCCCCCACAAGTGACCCCATTTTGGAAACTAGACGCCCTAAGGAACTTATCAAGATGCATAGTGAGCACTTTGAACCCCCAGGTGCTTCACAGAAGTTTATAACGCAGAGCCGCGAAAATAAAAAATCATTTTTTTTTCTCAAAAAATGATTTTTTAGCCCACTGTTTTTTATTTTCACAATGGTTACAGGAGAAATTGGACCCCAAAAGTTGTTGTCCAGTTTCTCCTGAGTACGCTAGTACCCCATATGTGGGGGGGAACCACTGTTTGGGCACACGACAGAGCTCGGAAGGGATGTAGTGACGCTTTGAAATGCCGACTTGATGGAATGGTCTGCGGGCATCTTGTTACGTTTGCAGAGCCCCTGATGTGCCTAAACAGTAGAAACTCCCACAAGTGACCCCATTTTGGAAACTAGACCCGGCAAAGAACTTATCTAGATGTGTGGTGAGCACTTTGAACCCCCAAGGGCTACACAGAAGTTTATAACGCCCGGGCATGAAAATAAAAAAATCATATTTTTTCCACAATCAGGATCTTTTAGTCCCCAATTTTTTTATTTTCCCAAGGGTAACATGAGAAATTAGACCCCAAAAGTTGTTGTCCAATTTGTCCTGAGTATGCTGATATCCCATATGTGGGAGAAAACTACTGTATGGGCACACGTCGGGGCTCGGATGGGAAGTAGTGACGTTTTGAAATGCCCACTTGATGGAATGGTCTTCGGGCGTCATGTTACGTTTGCAGAGTCCCTGATGTGCCTAAACAGTAGAAACTCCCCACAAGTGACCCCATTTTGGAAACTAGATCCCCCAAGGAACTCCTATAGATGTGTGATAAGCACTTTGAATCTCCAAGTCCTTCACAGAAGTTTATAACGCAGAGCCGTGAAAATATAAAATCATTTTTTTTCCACAAAAATAATTTTTAGTCCCCAATTTTTTTTCCCAATGTTAACAGGAGAAATTAGAACCCCCAAAGTTGTTGTGCAATTTTTCCCGAGTACGCTGATACCCCATATGTGGGGATAAACCACTGTTTGGGCATACGTCATGGCTTGGAATAAAGGGAGCACTGTTTGACTTTTTGAACGCAAAATTTGCAGGAATCAATGGTGGCGCCATATCGCGTATGGAGACCCCCTGATGTGCCTAAATAGTGGAAACCCCTCAATTCTAACTCCAACCCTAACCCCAACACACCCCTAACCCCAACCCTAACCCCTACACACACCTAACCCTAATACAAACCCTAATCATAACCCTAACCCCAACACACCCCTAACCCTAATCCCAACTCTAACCATAAACCTAACTACAAGCCTAACCCTAATTCCAACCCTAACCCTAATTCCAACCCTAACCCTAATTCCAACCCTAACCCTAATTCCAACCCTAACCCAAATTCCAACCCTAACCGTAATTCTAACCTTAACCCTAATGCTAACCCTAACCCTAGTTCTAACCCTAAGGCTGGGTTCATATTGCGTTTTACCAGCCCGTTCAACACGTAGCAGTGACCGGCTGGTAACGGTATAGCATAACGCGATCGCGTTATGCTATACCCGCTAGCGCAGATGAATCAGCAGATAATCAGCCGCGGATCCGCAGCAAAATCCGCCGCGGATCTGCAGCGAATCAGCAGCGAAATCCGCCGCGGATCAGCAGCGAAATCAGCCGCGGATCAGCAGCGAAATCCGCCGCAGATCAGCAGCAAAATCAGCCGCGGATCCGCAGCGAATCAGCAGCGAAATCCGCCGCGGATCAGCAGCGAAATCCGCCGCGGATCAGCAGCGAAATCAGCCACGGATCAGCAGCGAAATCAGCCGCGGGTCAGCAGCGAAATCAGCCGCGGATCAGCAGCGAAATCCGCTGCGGATCCGCAGCGAATCAGCAGCAAAATCAGTCGCGGATCAGCAGCGAAATGCGCCGCGAATCAGCAGCGAAATCTGCCGCGAATCAGCAGTGAAATCAGCCGCGGATCCGCCGCGGATCAGCAGCGAAATCCGCCGCGGATCAGCAGCGAAATCCGCCGCGGATCAGCAGCTAAATCCACCGCGTATCCGCAGCGAAATCCGCCGCGGATCAGCAGCGAAATCCGCCGCGGATCAGCAGCGAAATCAGCCGCGGATCAGCAGCGAAATCAGCCGCGGATCAGCAGCGAAATCAGCCGCGGATCAGCAGCGAAATCCGCCGCGGATCAGCAGCAAAATCAGTCGCGGATCAGTAGCGAAATCAGCCGCGGATCAGCAGCGAAATCCGCTGCGGATCCGCAGTGAATCAGCAGCAAAATCAGTCGCGGATCAGCAGCGAAATGCGCCGCGAATCAGCAGCGAAATCTGCCGCGAATCAGCAGTGAAATCAGCCGCGGATCCGCCGCGGATCAGCAGCGAAATCCGCCGCGGATCAGCAGCGAAATCCGCCGCGGATCAGCAGCTAAATCCACCGCGAAATCCGCAGCGAAATCCGCCGCGGATCAGCAGCGAAATCCGCCGCGGATCAGCAGCGAAATCAGCCGCGGATCAGCAGCGAAATCAGCGCGGATCAGCAGCGAAATCAGCCGCGGATCAGCAGCGAAATCCGCCGCGGATCAGCAGCAAAATCAGTCGCGGATCAGTAGCGAAATCAGCCGCGGATCAGCAGCGAAATCCGCTGCGGATCCGCAGTGAATCAGCAGCAAAATCAGTCGCGGATCAGCAGCGAAATCCGCCGCGGATCAGCAGCAAAATCAGTCGCGGATCAGTAGCGAAATCCGCCGCGGATCAGCAGCGAATTCAGCCGCGGATCAGCAGCGAAATCTGCCGCGGATCAGCAGCGAAATCCGCCGCGGATCAGCAGCGAAATCCGCCGCGAATCAGCAGCGAAATCCGCCGCGGATCAGCAGCGAATTCCGCCGCGTATCCGCAGCGAAATCCGCCGCGGATCAGCAGCGAAATCCGCCGCGAATCAGCAGCGAAATCTGCCACTGATCAGCAGCGAAATTCCGCCGCGGATCAGCAGCGAAATCAGCCGCGGATCAGCAGCGAAATCAGCCGCGGATCAGCAGCGAAATCCGCTGCGGATCAGCAGCGAAATCAGCCGCGGATCCGCCGCGGATCAGCAGCGACATCCGCCGCGGATCAGCAGCGAAATCCGCCGCGAATCAGCAGCGAAATCCGCCGCGGATCAGCAGCGAATTCCGCCGCGTATCCGCAGCGAAATCCGCCGCGGATCAGCAGCGAAATCCGCCGCGAATCAGCAGCAAAATCAGTCGCGGATCAGCAGCGAAATCCGTCGCGAATCAGCAGCGAAATCTGCCGCGAATCAGCAGCGAAATCAGCCGCGGATCCGCCGCGGATCAGCAGCGACATCCGCCGCGGATCAGCAGCGAAATCCACCGCGAATCAGCAGCGAAATCCGCCGCGGATCAGCAGCGAATTCCGCCGCGTATCCGCAGCGAAATCCGCCACGGATCAGCAGCGAAATCCGCCGCGGATCAGTAGCGAAATCAGCCGCGGATCAGCAGCGAAATCCGCTGCGGATCCGCAGCGAATCAGCAGCAAAATCAGTCGCGGATCAGCAGCGAAATCCACCGCGGATCAGCAGCAAAATCAGCGCGCGGATCCGCAGTGAATCAGCAGCGAAATCCGCGCGGATCAGCAGCGAAATCCGCCGCGGATCAGCAGCGAAATCCGCCGCGAATCAGCAGCGAAATCCGCCGCGGATCAGCAGCGAATTCCGCCGCGTATCCGCAGCGAAATCCGCCGCGGATCAGCAGCGAAATCCACCGCGGATCAGTAGCGAAATCAGCCGCGGATCAGCAGCGAAATCCGCTGCGGATCCGCAGCGAATCAGCAGCAAAATCAGTCGCGGATCAGCAGCGAAATCCACCGCGGATCAGCAGCAAAATCAGCCGCGGATCCGCAGTGAATCAGCAGCGAAATCCGCCGCGGATCAGCAGCGAAATCAGCCGCGGATCAGCAGCGAAATCCGCTGTGGATCCGCAGCGGTATCAGCAGCGAAATCAGCCGCGGATCAGCAGCGAAATCCGCTGCGGATCCGCAGCGAATCAGCAGCAAAATCAGTCGTGGATCAGCAGCGAAATCCGCCGCGGATCAGCAGCGAAATCCGCCGCGGATCAGCAGCGAAATCCGCCGCGGATCAGCAGCGAAATCCGCCGCGTATCCGCAGCGAAATCCGCCGCGGATCAGCAGCGAAATCCGCCGCGGATCAGCAGCGAAATCAGCCGCGGATCAGTAGCGAAATCAGCCGCGGATCAGCAGCGAAATCCGCAGCGAATCAGCAGCAAAATCAGTCGCGGATCAGCAGCGAAATCCGCCGCGGATCAGCAGCGAAATCAGCCGCAGATCCGCAGCGAATCAGCAGCGAAATCCGCCGCGGATCAGCAGCGAAATCAGCCGCGGATCAGCAGCGAAATCAGCCGCGGATCAGCAGCGAAATCCGCTGCGGATCCGCAGCGAATCAGCAGCAAAATCAGTCGTGGATCAGCAGCGAAATCCGCCGCGAATCAGCAGCGAAATCTGCCGCGAATCAGCAGCGAAATCAGCCGCGGATCCGCCGCGGATCAGCAGCGAAATCCGCCGCGGATCAGCAGCGAAATCCGCCGCGGATCAGCAGCGAAATCCGCCGCGGATCAGCAGCGAAATCAGCCGCGGATCAGCAGCGAAATCCGCTGCGGATCCGCAGCGAATCAGCAGCAAAATCAGTCGTGGATCAGCAGCGAAATCCGCCGCGGATCAGCAGCGAAATCCGCCGCGGATCAGCAGCGAAATCCGCCGCGTATCCGCAGCGAAATCCGCCGCGGATCAGCAGCGAAATCCGCCGCGGATCAGCAGCGAAATCAGCCGCGGATCAGTAGCGAAATCAGCCGCGGATCAGCAGCGAAATCAGCCGCGAATCAGCAGCAAAATCAGTCGCGGATCAGCAGCGAAATCCGCCGCGGATCAGCAGCGAAATCAGCCGCAGATCCGCAGCGAATCAGCAGCGAAATCCGACGCGGATCAGCAGCGAAATCAGCCGCGGATCAGCAGCGAAATCAGCCGCGGATCAGCAGCGAAATCAGCGCGGATCAGCAGCGAAATCCGCTGCGGATCCGCAGCGAATCAGCAGCAAAATCAGTCGTGGATCAGCAGCGAAATCCGCCGCGGATCCGCAGCGAAATCCGCAGCGGATCAGCAGCGAAATCCGCAGCGGATCAGCAGCGAAATCCGCCGCGAATCAGCAGCGAAATCAGCCGCGGATCCGCCGCGGATCAGCAGCAAAATCAGTCGTGGATCAGCAGCGAAATCCGCCGCGGATCCGCAGCGGAATCCACAGCGGATCAGCAGCGAAATCCGCAGCGGATCAGCAGCGAAATCCGCCGCGAATCAGCAGCGAAATCAGCCGCGGATCCGCCGCGGATCAGCAGCGAAATCCGCCGCGGATCAGCAGCGAAATCCGCTGCGGATCAGCAGCGAAATCAGTCGCGGATCAGCAGCGAAATCCGCCGCGGATCAGCAGCGAAATCCGCCGCGGATCCACAGCGAAATCCGCGGCGGATCAGCAGAGAAATCAGCCGCGGATCAGCAGCGAAATCAGCCGCGGATCAGCAGCGAAATCCGCCGCGGATCTGCAGCGAAATCCGCCGCGGATCCGCAGCGAAATCCGCCACACGTTGCGGATTTTGCTGCGGATCCGCGGCGTATTTTGCTGCGGATCCGCGGCGGATTTCGCTGCTGATCTGCGGCGGATATCGCTGCGCATCCGCGGCTGATTTCGCTGCTGATCCGCCGCGGATCAGCAGCGAAATCCGCCGCGGATCCGCAGCAAAATCCGCAACGTGTGCACTGGGCCTAATAGGAAAAAAATTTTTTTATTTGTCCCTAACTATGATAAAGGGGGGGTTCATTTACTTTTTTTTATTTTGATCACTGTGACAGTTTATCACAGTGATCAAAATAAATTTTTGGACACTGGGGGGCGCACTGCGCATGCGCCGGCCGGCGGGCGCACTGCGCATGCGCCCGCCATTTTCCAAGATGGCGGCGCCCATGAAGAGGCCCGGGCGGACGCCGGGACCGATCCAGGGACATCGGTGGATCGGGAGAGGTGAGTAGGGTGGTCGGAAGGTTAGGGGGGGGGGTCGGAAGGTGGGGGCACCGGAGCAAAGGAGGAGGGGAGCTGTTAGTGACGGCGGTGACCGATCGCTGCCATCTTTCGGTGGCGGCGGCCGATCGCCGCCGTGACTACGTGTGGGGGGGTCAGGTCTCGGTGTCCAGCCATGGCAGATGCTATTGCAGCATCGGCCATGGCTGGATTGTAATATTTCACCAATTAAATTGGTGAAATATTACAGATTGCTCTGATTGGCTGTTTCACTTTTAACAGCCAATCAGAGCGATCGTGGCCACGGGGGGGTTAAGCCAACCCCCCTGTGGTGAAGCACAAAGGGTCCTGTAACTGCGGGTCGGGTGACCTTTGAGTGACCCCGGTCTCCCGGCCCGCAGGAACGCGATCCTTTCATGACGCAGGGTATGCGTCATAGGTCGGATTGGCACAGACTTTCATGACGCATACGCTGTGTCAAAGGTCGGGAAGGGGTTAAAGCACCACTCCAGCCATTTGTTTTCAGTGCTGGAGTGGTGTTTCTAATGTAAGGTCCATGCCATTTTTAATCACCCTCCAACGTCTTCACCCATAATGTTTTTTCTTTAGTGAACGTAAACACTAAGTAGTAGAGATGAGCGACTTTGCCTCTGGGAGGGTCGAGTTGAATTTCGGATCATCCGACTTTACCAAAAGTCGAGTCGAACGAGATCGGCCGACTAACTCACGGCAAAAGTCGAAGTTTGGCCAAAAACGAAACCCTACCCCAATGCAAGTCAATGGGGAATAACAGTCGCCAGTGAGTGGAGGACAGTAAACACACCTACAGTGCCCATTTCAATGCCAACGACATCAATTCTTATTACTTAAGCTTGTCAACATTAATTTACTTTATAATAATAGTAACGCATTGAAAACTGGGGGTTATTTGGCTAAAGTTGTAGGGGGGGGCAGGGCTGGCTCCAGGTTTTCGTGGGCCCCGGGCCAAAGAGTCTCAGTGGGCACCTTTAACACATACCACAATTCATGATGCTCCGATACGTCAGAGAAATATAGGTATAGTACAATGCCAAATACTTCACTTCTTACATTACATGAGTGATATCTATTGTAAATTCTACAATAGCTCAAAAAACGGACAGTATATTCCTCCATACAGTATTATGGGCACCACATAGTGTGCCATACAGAATAATGAGCCCCATATATTGCTCTATACAGAATAATGAGCCGCATATATTGCTCCATACAGAATGGGCTCCATATAATGCTCCATACAGAATAGGCCCCATAAGTGCTCCATATGATGCTCCATATATAAAGGGCCCTATATATGATGCCCCATAAATAATGAACTCCATATGATGTTCTAGTATATGATGAGCCCCATATATGATGCTACAGTGTATGATGAGACCCATATAATGCTCCAAATATAATGGTCCCCATATATAATGCTCCATAAATAATGGGCTCCATGTGATGCTCCAGTATGTAATGGGCCCCATATATGATGTTCCAGTGTATAATGGGCCCCATATATGATGCTCCAGTGTATAATGGGCCCCGTATATGATGCTCCAGTGTATGATGGGCCCATATATAATGCGCCAGTGTATAATGGGCCCTATCTATGATGCTCAAGTGTATGATGGGCACCATATATAATTCTCCAGTGTATAATGCTCCCCATATATTGCTCCAAACATTAAAAAAATGAAATACCTCTCCTCGCTGGGCACTGCTCTACTCTGGACTCAACTTCGCCATCTTCCAGCTCTCTGCACTGTGACTGTTCAGGCACAGGGCGCACAGATGTGACATCATCGCGCTCTCTGACCTGAATGTCACTGTCAGGAAACGCGGAAAACGTCACAGTGGTGGAGCAGGGAGAGGTAAGTATTGCAAGTACTGGGGCCCTGAGCAAGCAGAGGGGGCCCACTCGTGGGTGCCGACACTGGCACAGAGCCCCTCTTAGTACGCAGGTGTCTCTGACGGCGAGTGGGCCCCCCACCTGCTCAGGGTCCCGGCACTTGCCCAGGTGCGCCAGGTGCTGACGCCGGCCCTGGGGGGTACAGCCCAGTTAGGGAGGTGGAAAAACTGGCATATGTTGAGGTGTAGGCCGGACATTCAGCAGCTGCAAATGGAGGAATTGGAGAAGTCGGAGGAAGAGGAGGACAAAGCGAGCCATTTTGCTGGCAACCTATGTGTCATCAGGGGAAGGTGGTACAAAATCCTTTGAAACCCAGGCATGGTTCATTTTAATGAAGGTGAGATCACCTACATTTTGGGTCGACAGCCTGGTCCTCCTTTCTGTCAGGATTGATCCAGCAGCACTGAAGACTCTTTCTGACAGCACACTACCAGCAGGGCAAGCGAGCTCCTGTAAGGCATATTGTGCCAATTCAGGCCAGGTGTCCAGTTTACAGGCCCAGTAGTCAAAGGGGAATGAACTGTGAGGGAGAACATCGGTAGGGGAGGAGAGGTAATTTTGAACCATAATTGACAAATGCTGTGTCCTGTCTGTTGCAATCGATTCAGTATTACCAGTCATGTGATCGTTACTCGAGAAATCAGACCACAACATGGTCATGAAAACCCTGTCTCCAACGCCACTTCGGCTGTGTCCACCACGAACACCTCTTCCATGTTGCCCAGTACGGCTCGTGGTAGAACCTGCACCGCTGCTGTGTGCTGGGAATGCCTCTAACAAACGGTTTACCAGAGTTGCTTGTTTGCTTGCTAATATTAGCTCTAGGTTCTCCTGTGGCATGATGTTCTGTAATTTGCCTTTATAGCGTGGATGGAGGATGCTGCCCAACCAGTAGTCGTCATCCTTCATAATTTTGGCAATTTGGGCGTCCCTTTTTAGGATCCGCAAGACATAATCACACATGTGGTCCAATGTTCCAGTTGTCAATGATGCACTGCCAGTGGTGGGTGGAGGAGCACTTTCTGCCAAATCCACATCCAGTCAAGCACAAACCCTGTACCTGACCTTGGCAAGCCAACATTTTCTATTGCCCCCTGAGAAGCATCCTCCTCCCCAAAATAATCATCCCCTCAACCTCCTCCTCCTCCTCTTCTTCCTTCACCTCGTCCAGGACAGTTCCCTGAGCAGAAAATGCCAGACTGTCATCAAGGCTTCCTCCTCCTCCTCCTCCGCTGCAGACGCCTGATCCTTAATGTGCGTCAAAGTTTGCATGAGCAGACGTATAAGTGGGATGCTCATGCTTATGATGACGTCGTCTGCGCTTACCAGTCATGTGCATTCCTCAAAACACTGAAGGACTTTACAGAGGTCTTTCAGCTTTGACCACTGCACACCCGATAACTCCATGTCTGCCCTCAAACTGCCTGCCCGTGTATCCTCCCACAAATGCATTACAGTCTGCCTCTGTTCACACAGCCTCTCAACCATGTGCATTGTGAAGTTCCACCTTGTTGCAACATCATGATTAGGCGGTGCTTGGGGAGGTGGAGCGATTGCTGCAGCCTCTGCATACAACTGGAGTCTACGGGCGAGCGACAGATGTGCTAGCACAGTCTTCGCACCTTATAGAGCAGGACTGGTAACTCCGGATAATTATTTATGAAACTGCACCACCAAGGTTCAAGGTTTGGGTCAGGCAAGGTATGTGTTTGAGTTTTGCCAGGGCTATGGCCGCCACAAAATTACATCCGTTATCACTGACTACCTTGCCTGGCTCAAGATGTAAACTGCCCAGCCATGACTCAGTTTCTCGCTGCAAGTGGTCGACCAGTACCTCCACGGTGTGTCTGTTGTCGCCCAAAGACATCATCTTTAAAACAGCCTGCTGACGCTTACCACTAGCTGTTCGATAGTGGGACACCTCATGTGCAACACTGGCAGCTGCAGATGGAGTGCTCATGCGACTGCTCTTTGTCGACGAGCTTTTGCTTCTGGAGGAGGAGGAGGAGGAGGAGGATTGAA
>JARQOD010012146.1:0-20764 GCA_033576555.1 Oophaga sylvatica | reverse complement strand
CCCATGCTGTTCCCAGATCTGAGCACTGTTCCTTGATTTCTGAAATTTTTTTGTCCCCTTGGTTGCCGGTGGAGCCGCTGGAAAAATGCTCAAATTTCCCATGACTTAATTGGGCTCATTGTTGGGTCAGCACCGGCATTCCAAATTGCTCGCCCGAGCAAAGAACACCCGAGCATTTTACTGCTCGCCCATCACTCAGTTCATGGCCAAAAGTTTTGGGTTGGACCAAAAAAATTTAATTTTTACAAATCTCGCTTCATTTTTCTAATGGAATTTGATATACCCGAATGTTTTAAAGAGTGATCAGCTTAACACAATTATTGCAAAGTCAATTTGGCTAGAAAATGAATTTTCCCCAAAAAACACATTTCAACATCTTGCAGCCTGCCTTAAAAGGACCAGCTAACCTTTTTCTGTTTGTCCTTAACACAGGTGTGGGGTTGATGAGCATGGTGAAGTCAATCTGTATGATTAAGTAAGAATGACACCATGGCACTTTAAAAGGGCTGGTGTTGGCATCATTGTTTCCTTTGTTAACTTGTTATCTTAAAGAAAACGTGCGCATCATGAAATACACAAATTGGCCTAACGGGAAGGTATCGCAGCTGAAAAGATTCACCTCGTAACAATTTGCATCATCAAGACTTCAAGGGAGAGGTTCCATTGTTCCCCAAAAAGGCTCCAGGGCGCCAAGAAAGCCAGCAAGCGCCGGCCGTCTTTTTTAAGTGTTTCAGCTGCGGGGGGGGTACCGCAGTGCAAGCTTGCCTAATGGCAGCAGGCAGGTGTGGTGCAATCTGCATGCACGTGAGGCGGAGACTCTTGGGCAAGGCCTGGTCTCAAGGAGGGCAGCAAGAAGCCATTTTTCTCTCCAAAAAAAACATCATGGGACAGATGATTTTTGCAAAGGTACAGGAGTGGATGCTGAGGACTGGGGTAAAGTTTTTTTTCTTGATGAATCCCCTTTTCGATTGTTGGGACATCAGGAAAAACGCCCCTTGGAGAAGACAAGGTGAGCGCTCCCCGTTTGTCTCATGCCAAACTGTTAAGCACTGAAACCATTCATGTGTGGGGTTTGCCTCAGCCAAGGGATCGGCTCTCTCAAGTCTTGCCTAAACACAGCCATGAATAAGAATGTCCAGATGTCCTCCAAGGCAACTTCTCCCACCCTCCAAGAGCAGTTTGGCGATCAACAAGCCTTTTCCGTGTGGGCACCTTGCCATAAAGCAAAGGTGATAACTAAATGGCTCAGGAAAATCATAGAGATTTTGGGTCCAAGGCCTGGAAAAAATCCCCAGATCTTAATCCCTTGAGAACTTGTGGCATCTCAAGGAGGGTGGAAAAAAAAACCTAAAAATTCTGAAAAATGAAGCATTGATTGGCAAGAATGGATGCTATCAGTCGGATTTGGTCCAAGTTGTTGAGAGCAGCCAGGAGAAATTGAGAGGTCCTGAAGAAAAAAGGGGCACCCACTGCAATATTTGACTTGCGCATTAACTCATTCTGTAAATAAGCTTTTGTTCTCTTTTGTTTGCAATTATTTATTTCTGTCTGTGATAAAAAAATTGTCAAAAACACAAAAAAAACCAGGGGAGGTTGTGAAAATATTATTTGGCTTCTCAAAACTTTGGCCATGAAGTATTCTAGTTAAAATCCATTGTTATTCACTTTCAAAAACAGCAAACCTGTTCCTGCTCCTAAAAAAAAGGGAAAACTTTTTGAATGGCTTGTAAAAGAGGGGATTGTACTGCGAGCAGCTAACACATCAATGACCTAGCACAGCCATTGGTGGTTCAGATATGGGAGAATAAATGTGAATGTCCTTTTGAGCTAGGCATTTCATCCATTATCTCCGTGGGAGCAACTGAATAGCGGGGCCTCGCTGGTTGCCCTTATTGACATTGAGGCTCCTCGGAAGGAAGGTTGAATACTTGAGACAGGTTGGACCTGGATTGTTCATTTTTTGCGATGGGATGGCTTTTACCCTTTTTGTTTAAAAATGTGTTAACTAAGTCCTCTGTGTTATTTACGTACTATTACTGTTTACTTTGCTTACTAAAGGGTTCGCCTTTTTTTTTTTCCTTGGATTGCCTTTCTCTAATAATAACTCTTTATTGCTTCCTGTTTCTTTTTGCCCTTCTAACTGTAGCTCTCTCCTCCCTCCATACTTTGATAAAAACATTTGCCCCTAATCTCCAGACGGTGAGTTTGGCCGCTTCATTTTTATTGCTAAATATCATTACAATTCCTACTTCAATGCATTTTAATAGGAATATAGAGAAGAGGTTAATTGCCAGAATAACAAAGGGATTGCGGATCCTTTTTCTGTTTGGAGGTGTTTCCCCATCGCAAGACTTTGCTAATTTTCATTTGTTTGATTTTTTGGGTGTAACAAAATATAAAAAATGCGGTTAGGGCCGTTTTTTAATAATGCAAATATAGAAGAAAATTAAGTAAAATGGATCCTTAGGTGAGATGAGGAATGTAATTTTTCGTTACCCCACTACACAATTATTTGGGTTGTTTTTTTTAAATATTTGTTTTTAAAAAATTGTGTCAATTTGTGAGCAATATTTTTCTTTAAGTGGGTACGGAAAGTATTTAGACTATTTAATTTTTCACTCTTTTTTCATTGCAGCCATTTGCTGAATTCAAAAAAGTTCTTTTTTTCTCATTAATGTCACTCTGCAACCCCATCTTGACTGAAAAAAAAGAAATGTAGAAATTTTAGCAAATTTTTAAAAAAAGTAAAATTGAAATTCACATGGTTATAAGTATTCGACACTTTGCTAGACACCAATTTACTCACAAGCTGTCCATTTCCTTGTTTATCCTCTTTTTTGCGGTTCTATCCTTCATTGGAGTTTAGCTGGTTTAATTAAATGATAGGACTGATTTGGAAAGGCATTCCCTGTTATTAAACCTCCAGCTCAAGTGCTGTCAAAAATGAGAATATGAGGTTAAAGGAACTGGCAAAGGAGCTCAGAGACGCTAGTGGCAAGGCTCGATTGGCCAAGGTTACAATAAATTTCTGCAGACTCAAGGTTCCTAAGGACAGTGACCCCTAACCTTAAAGGAAGAAGTTGGGCCCCGAGGTCTTCCTGACCTGCCATCCAGCCAATTTCTGAGCAATCGTGGAGAAGAGCCTTGGTGAGGGGGTAAAGAAGAACCCCAAGATCATGTGGCTGAGCTCCCAGATGCAGAAGGGAGTGGGAGAAGTTCCAAAAAGTCAACTATCACTGCAGCCCTCCACAATCGGGCCTTTTGGCAATGGCCCAAGGGAAAAGCCTTTCCTCAGTGCCGACATATGAAAGTCCACTGAGTTGCTAAAAATCACTTAATGGACTCCCAGCTATTAGAAATAATTTCTCTGGTCTGTTGGTTGTATATAGAATTTTTGGTGATATTTTAAGCAGTAGGTGGAGAAAACCAGGCCTGTCATCCCTTCCCAATATAATCCAACAAAGAAACAGGTGGGAAAACATCATGCTATGGGTGTGTTTTTCAGTTCTGGACGAACGCTGGTTGCAATTGAATGAAACATGAAGGCCCCATTACAGGATATCCTTGTGAAAACCTCTTCCAAGTGTTTGGGAAAACCTCGACTTGGCCGAAGGTTTTTTTTCAACAAGACAATTACCTAAGAAACAGTAAAAAACAAAGGGTGGCTTCGAACAACTCGTGCCATCTTGCTGGCCCCCCCGAGTGTACCTAACCCAAAATTTGGGGTTGTGGAGAGACCTGAAAATGGCTGTCCCACCAACTTCCCCCAATCCAACCTGACGAACGGAGGGATCTGCAAGGAAAATAGCGTCCAAATCCGGTGTGAAAAACTGTTGCTCTTTCCCAAGAAGACTCTGGCTGTACTAGCCAAATGGTGTTCTACCCAATACTAGGCAAATTTGAAGTTCGACGGTGGGCACCCCGTTCCCCTTGATGTAGGGATGGCAGCTGGGGGAAATCTGCTTTGGGGGTGTCATCCCCCCTGACGGCAGAGCTGACAGGGATAGGATTGTTTTTAGGCCAGTTTAGGATTTTTTCGCGATAGCATGGAGTCTCTGATCGTGTACCCTTGGTGGCTTAGGTTGCCACTGAGTTGTGTTGCCTGATTGAATCGTCGAGAGTTCCTTGCAGCTGGGAAGAAAGTTACTTGGGGATATATAGCCCTTTGCTCCCTCACATTTGAAGGTTATCTGCTTCTGCCAGACCCCCTGTCCCTGCCCTTTTTTCCTCTAAATGTGCTCCCCCACCCAAAAGGGCTGGCATTTGTTAGTAACTATATTTGAGGGGACCATACCAAAGGGACTCCTCCCGAAAGATTTTTGGTCAGCCCCATTCGGGGAAAAATGATTTACTTCTGCGGTAGGACATTACCCCTCCAGCTGTCCCTGTAATTTTCTCTCTTCTTGTAAGATGGTACTCTGCAACCTTCTTGTATGAAGCTGGACCCACTGAAACTGCAGGGATACATGAGGTCAAGGAGCCCAGTAAGCATTACTTCTCACAGGATTATTCTAGGACTATTGCTAGACGTTACTTTTTAATTATAGTTAATTTTTTTGCTCTGGCAGCAGCATCTCTGATTACTGAGTCCTGTGAAGGCCCAGGAACGATGGCAGGTTACGAGTATAGCCTGGATTTTTCCCAGTTGATTCAGCCAACTAAAGTCTGTAAAGATGAATTAGATCAGACGTCTGCGTTCACATTGGAGGGAAGAATTTCCCACTACCAGAAGATCATCCAGGTATGGGACTACCAGGTGTCTTTTACTCGTAACATCACTCAGCATCAGTTTGGTGAAGACGCGGGGCACCATCGACACTCAAGGGCATCGCCGTGAGCTGAGATTACAGATCTGGACCTCTTAATATGACTGCCACTCAGAGGAAACGTTGATGAGTGATATGAATTGGAGACGGTAATAAGCATCTTTTAGATCCAAGACCGCCATCTGGGAAATAAAAGTATTATGGGTTCATATATGATTCCCATATGATGGTTTCGAGTCTTAAAAAGGTATTCAGCTCTTTAATTTGTTAAATTAACTATGGCTTTTTAAAAGGCCATCTGGCTTAGACACCAGAAATATAAGGGGAGTTAAAAGCCTTCACCCCTTTTTTCAGCCAATGAGCAAGGACGTACACTGTGGGCAGTGAGATGACATGTGCAGCATCCACCACCATTTAGAGAGGGAATTGCAGTGATTGGCTTGCTTTGGGGGGGCGTCATAGTGTCTATTAAAAGCCGTGAGTGCGACCTCCATTTTACTTCTGCCGATATTAAACAGTAGGGAGAGGTTGCTGACGTGTTTATCAGTAGGGAGAGAGTTAGGCAGGAAAGAGAAGTTCTTCTGTGCTTGTGCTGATAGAAATTGTGCTGTACAGTTAGTGTGCAGTGACAGGGGAGGTTTTCTTGTGTGAAGCAGCGTGGTTATTAGGTGCCTGATAGCTGTATTGCTGTGTGTACACTGTGTGCAGACTGCTTTTTAACGCCTAATATTTTTATTCTTTTTTTTTCTGCACACTTACCGACGTTCATTTTTTCCCACAACCGTATAGAGCTGTCGCTCCTCACACACTACGTGTACCGATGGTATCAAGGACAAATTACATGCTGATATCTGTGTGGGGACTCCAGAAATAGATACGGAGATTGCAATTTTTCCCCTACACCGTATGCCTGCTGTACGCTTCTGAGACAATACCGTATATCTGTCTTTGTATTACGGTCAAATCCATACTGAGTGATCGTCTGTGTGTGACTCCGGAAAATATATGCTGAGATTGCAATTTTCCCCTACACCGTTTTCAGCTGTACATCTTCTGAGATAGTACCATATATTGCTCTTTGTATTACAGTCAAATCCATTGAGTGGCGTCTGTGTGTGACTCCGGAAATATTACGGAGATTGCAATTTTCCCCTACACCGTATACAGCTGTACGCTTCAGAGCAGTCCGTATATCTGCACTTTCTATTACGGTCAAAACCATATGAGTGTTCGTCTGTGTGTGACTCCGGAAATATTACAAAGATTGCAATTTAAATTTTCCCCTACGCTATATACGCTGTAGCTCCTCATACAGTACCATATTTCTGTGGTATTTTTGTTACCATTTCCCCAAACATGAGGAAGTGTGGTGGAAGAGGCCGCGGCTGGGCGGGGTGGGTCAGCTGGGAATGATGGTGGTGGTGGTGGTGCATTGCTGGTAGACCCCAAAAGCCCAATAGCACCTAAGCAGGAGGTGTTGAGCCTGCGTCATCGTCTAGCTCCAGAAGGCCTGGAAGGGCTCCCTTTTCTGGGAGTAGGTAAACCGCTTTTAAAGCCGTAGCATCATAACAGGTTTTGGCTAACATTGCCGAAACAGCCTCCAGTTCTATCGCCTCCTCTTCTGAACTTTGAAAAATGCAAGCACTGAGTCATCAGTGCAGGCTCCTGGTCAGGAACGACACCATTCCTTGTGTCCTTCACCTCCACCAAAGTGAGGATGCGGCAGATTACTCCATGGAGCTCCTTTCCAATACATGTGTTAGGGTCTGCGGAACGCACCAAAATATATGAGGTAGAGAGGTACGTTCGCAGCCCGGGGTCCACCGTGCAGGCGGAACCTGCTGCTAGTAAAATGGCGAAAGTAGCGAAATCTGTTATCCCGCAGAGTCGCTAAAATAAACGCCGTAGCGCGTTGTGGCAGTAAGTGCGAAACTCTGTTAATACCCAGAGCCGCTAACGGAATGCCACAGCGTATATGGGATAGGTGCGAACTCACTTAGCTTCAGTGAGCGCAAGTAAAACGCTAGGGCGCTTGTCTAGCGTCGAAAGCAAACCCTGTTACGTCACAGGGCCGCTGAGGAAAGTGCTGTGTCCTGTCTGGCTCTCAGGTACACAGTTAAGTGCTAAGCGTACATAACGCGTGATCATGTGCTAATGTCCTCGCGGGAGTCACCCGCAATCTATGGCGTCTGAACGCCAGACCTGAATACGGCAATCAAAACTCCTCACCGATTACGCCGGTAATCTAGGGCATCTAGGACACCGACCCTGGCCAGCTACCATACCAAAACTCCTCACCGATTAAGTCGGTATTCTAGTGGCTTATTTCAGCCGGGTCCCTAACCACACTACGCATGATCACACTGGCGCATAGCATTCAATGGTTGTATTAACGCATGGCGGCCCAGCCATGCTACCCTTTTATAGCAACAGCTACAGGACCTTCCAGGAACAAGGACCAATGAGAAGCTGTTACAAACACACGTAGCTACATGACCTTCCTGGCGGACCAATAGGAGCCGCTGCAGCACCTGAACATGTGGACCCCTGATCTCCAATGAGAAGATCTCACTCTGGGCATGCTCAGATGGGAAAACGCAGGACTTTGTCTCAAAGATGGCTGCTCCAACACTGGCTATAATAGCAGATCCAGGAAAGGCAGCAGCAAGTCACTGCACAGTAGAGGAGTGGGCAAGACGCCTGGACCGACGTCTCTGCGAGCAGGCTCCACTGCGGCCGGAGATGAATGGGAGACCACAGCGGGACGGGTTCGAGACTCCCCTTGTGCAGCAGCGGGAACTCGAACCCTAACACCATGCCTGGGTTATCAAGTCAAATACTGAATTCCCAGTCCAAGATGAATCTGACATGGGGTGCACTGATGCACAGCCACTGCAATATGATTCTGCTGGTACATACACCCAGAACACTACATTGCCCTCGTAGTCTACTGAGCCAGAATCTGACTATAATGAAACTCAGGTGCCCCTTCCTACATACTATACCACCTTACACGGTGACACAGAGGAAGGTGCAGATGAAATTGAAGAGGAGGAGATGGATGACCCAGTTGTTGACACAGATTGGCTTTCATTGGGGGAAAAGGATGCCGCTGGCAACAGCTCAGGAGAGGAGGAGGATCCGCGGCAGGCATCGACATCGCAGCTGCGGTTATCTGGCAGGCCCATATCAGTCCAACAAAGTGTTGAAAAAACAAAAAGTTGCAGGACAGCTTGGCCAGATGGTCAAATTAGCACTGCGCGCAAGCTCTGAAAATTTATCCCTAGTAGGAAGAGTGCAGTGTGGCACTTTTTTGACCAAAATCCTATTGATGAGGCAGAGGTTATCTGTAAGAAGTGCAGAAGGACCTTTAGCCAAGGGAAAAAATCTCCAAAAATTGATACAGTTGCATGCTTAGACGTTTAAACACACATGCACTTGCAAGCGTGGACGGATCACAAAACTCACTGGCTTTGAACGCCTCCATTGCCAAACTGATCTCATTAGAGATGATGCCCTTCCATTTGGTTGAAAGTGCAGCTTTCAGAGAGCTCATGGCCTACGCTGTCTCATGCTATGACTCCCAGTCGGCACTTTTTTCTAGAAAAGCCATCCCTGCCCTCCACCTACCTGTAAAAGACCGCATTGTCCATGCACTCAACAATCAGTGAGTGGAAAGGTGCACCTCACAACAGATGAATGGGCCAGTAGGTATGGCCAGGGCCGTTATGGTCCATCAATGCGCACTGGGTTAATGTGGTGGATGCAGGGTCCACAGGGGCAGCGGCGGTGGGACAGTGCTGCCTAGCCCACAGTATAGGCAACAGTTGGCTGTAGGCGTTCGACCCTCCTCCTCCTCCAGAAGCAAAAGCTCGTTGACAGAGCGCAGTTGCACGAGCACTCATCCGCAGCTGCCAGTGTTGCACACGAGGTGTCCCACTATCGATCAGCTAGTGGTAAGCGTCAGCAGGCTGTTTTAAAGATGATGTCTTTGAGCGACAACAGATACACCACGAAGGTACTGGCCGACTACTTGCAGGAAGAAACTGAGTCATGGCTGGGCATTTTACATCTCGAGCCAGGCAAGGTAGTCAGTGATAACGGTTGTTATTTTGTGGCGGCCATAGCCCTGGCAAAACTCAGACACATACCTTGCCTAGCTCACACCTTGTACCTGGTGGTGCAGTGCTTCATAAATAATTTATCCTGACTTACCAGCCCAGCTCCATAAGGTGCGAAGACTGTGCTCGCACATCCGTCGCTCGCCCGTAGACTTCAGTCGTATGCAGAGGCTGCAGCGATCGCTCCACCTCCCCAAGCACCGCCTAATCATAGATGTTGCAACAAGGTGAAACTCCACCATGCACATGGTTGAGAGGCTGTGCGAACAGAGGCAGGCTGTAATGCATTTATGGGAGGATCCACGGGCAGGCAGTTTGAGGGCGGACATGGAGTTGTCGGGTGTGCAGTGGTCAAAGCTGAAAGACCTCTGTAAAGTCTTCAGTGTTTTGAGGAATGCACATGGCCGGTAAGCGCAAGACAACGCCATCATAAGCATGAGCATCCACTTATGCGTCTGCTCATGCAAACTTTGACGCACATTAAGGATCAGGCGTCTGCAGCGGAGGAGGAGGAGGAGGGAAGCCTGACATTCAGGCATTGTCTGCTCAGAGAACTGTCCTGGACTAGGTGGAGGAAGAAGAGGAAGAGGAGGAGGATGAGGATGAGGGGATGATTATGTTGGGGAGGATGATGATTCTCAGGGAGCAAGAGTAAATGTTGGCATGCCAAGGTCAGGTACAGGGTTTGTGCGTGAATGGAGGATGTGAATTTGCAGAAAGTGCTCCTCCACCCCCACTGGCAGTGCATCATTGAGACCTGGAACATTGGCACACATGTGTGATTATGCCTTGCGGATCCTAAAAGGCAAATTACAGAACATATGCCACAGGAGAACTAGAGCTAATATTGTCGAACAAACAAGCAACTCTGTTAAACCGTTTGTTAGAGGCATTCCCCACACAGCAGCGGTGCAGGTTTTTACCACGAGCCGTACTGGGCCAAATGGAAGAGGTGTTCGTTGTGCACACAGCTGAAGTGGCGTTGGAGACAGGGGTTTCATGAAAATGTTGTGGTTGATTTCTCGAGTACCGCTCACACAACTGGTATATACTGAATCGATTGCAACAGACAGGAGACAACAGTTGTCAACTATGGTTCAAAATTACTCTCCTCCCCAATCGATGTACTCCCTCACAGGTTCATTCCCCTTTGATACTGGGCCTGTAAACTGGGACACCTTGCCTGAATTGGCACAATATGCCTTACAGGAGCTCGCTTGCCTGCTGGTAGTGTGTTATCAGAAAGAGTCTTCAGTGCTGCTGGATCAATCCTGATAGAAAGAAGGGACCCGGCTGTCGACCCAAAATGTAGGTGATCTCACTTTCATTAAAATGAACCATGCCTGGGTTTCAAAGGATTTTGTACCACCTTCCCCTGATGGCAACATAGGTTGCCAGCAAAATGGCTCGCTTGTCATCCTCTTCCTCCGACTTCTCCAATTCTCCATTTGCAGCTGCTGAACGTCCAGCCTACACCTCAAATATGCAGTTTTTCCACCTCCCTAACTAGGCTTGTACCCCCCCAGGGCCGGGGTCTGCACCTGGCGCACCCGGGCAAGTGCCGGTGCCCTGAGCATTTGGGGGGCCTACTCGCCATCAGAGACACGGCGTACTATGAGGGCGCTGTGCCAGTTTCCGGCGCCCACAAGTGTGCCCCCCTGCTAGTCAGGGCCCCAGCACTTGCATTACTTACCTCTCCCTGCTTCACCGCTGTGAGGTCTTCCGCGTTTCCTGACAGTAACATTCAGGTCAGAGAGCGCGATGATGTCACGTCTGTGCGCACTCTGCCTGAAGAGTCACAGTGCAGAGAGCTGGAAGATGGCGATTCTGAGGAGTTCCAGAGTAGAGCAGTGCCCAGCGAGGAGAGGTATTACATTATTTTTAATGGTTTGAGCAATATATAGGGAGCATTATACACTGGAGAATTATATATGGGGCCCATCATACACTTGAGCATCATAGATAGGGCCCATTATACACTGGAGCATCATCCATGGGGCACATCATATACTGGAGCATCTATGGGGCCCTTTATATATGGAGCATCATATGGAGCACATATAAGGCTATTCTGTATGGAGATTATATGGAGCCCATTCTGTATTGAGCAATATATGGGGCTCATTATTCTGTATTGAGCAATATAGGGGGCTCATTATTCTGGTGTGGCGCACTATGTGGTGCCCATAATACTGTCTGGAGGACTATATTGTCTGTTTTTTGAGCTATTGTAGAATCTAAAATAGATATCAGTCATGTAATGTAAGAAGTGAAGTATTTGACATTGTATTATACCTATATTTCTCTGCCGTATCGGAGCATTCATGAATTGTGGTATGTGTTAAAGGAGCCCACTGAGACTCTTTGGCCCAGGGCCCACGAAAACCTGGAGCCAGCACTGCCCCCCACCCCTACAATTCTAGCCAAATAACCCCCAGTTTTCAATGCGTTACTATATTATAAAGTTAATTAAGGTTGACATGCTTAAGTTATAAAAATTGATGTCGTTGTCATTGAAATGGCACTGTAGGTGTGTTTACTGTCCTCTACTACCTGCCGACTTTTATTCCCCATTGACTTGCATTGGGGTCGGATTTTCGACTCCGACCCGACCATTTCGTTAGTCGGCCGACTTCGTTCGACTCGACTTTTGAGAAAGTCGGGTTTCACGAAACCAAATCGACCCTAAAAAAGGCAAAGTCGCTCATCTCTAGTTACGATTGTTAATGGCCCAGGAGTTAGCTGTGATAGCTCTCCATTGATGCAGAATTGTACTAATCTGCCACCCACCGGTAGGTTGGAGCTACCGGAATTTATCTCCAGACTTGAAGGGACATTGCCAAACAGGTTTCCCTTCTGCTTGAAATCCTTATTACTCCAGCGGTCTTAGCTTTATAATCTTTTTTCCTGCCAAACTACGCCTTCCTGAATCCCCTCCTGTAGGATGGAACGTATGTATTAGGGAACCACTCTTTTTTTTCTTGCTTTGGTCAGGATTTCATTCAACACTGCACCAAACAGGTATCACCCTGACAGGGCATAGCGCAGAGTTTGGATTTGGTTTGTGCATCACCTTTCCATCGCTTCAACCACCAGCTCCTCAAGGGGGCGCAAAACAGGGTCACTTGGGGATAACATTGCTGCGCACACGGTTTGCCGTGTGGCCGGTGCTTTTATGCAGCTTCCCCATTTTTTTTTGCTCCATTTTTTTTTCCTGACCACCTGGAAGTGCTGACCTTCACTTCCGGGTCCTATGCCCCGTGCGCCTGCGCGGCCCGCTCTATACCACAGCGCCTCTCTTTGGTATCCCAGAAGTTCAACTATCACTTCCGGGGAACACTCTTCTGGCTGACTGCGCAAGCACGGCCGGCTCTGCGCTCCCAGCTACGCGCCTCCCGCCGCCGACGGGGATTCTCGGTCCGCCTCCTTCCTACTGTCCAGGAGAGACAGCCCAGGTGGCCTCTCCCGACTTCTGGCCTCACATTTGCTGATGGGGAGACTGTGGGAGAATCCTCCGGTCGCACCGTGCCCCTGCGTGAGCCAGGATGGCCATACCCGGATTCTGGCCTCATGCAAGATCTCCAGACAAGGGGGGAGCTGGAACCAGAACTCCCCGACGCTGCCTCTGGTGCTGGAGCCCCTGCCGCTCTCAAAGAAACTGTACAGGCGGCAATCCAGCCCAGGAATCCTCTTTTTTCTACAGGTTCCTCCTCTAGGAACAGGAAACCAACTGAGGAGTGAGGGGGCCACCCCTTTTATCTCTCTGTAGATTTCCTGTTCCTAGGGGCGGATCCCTCTCTCAGAGGGTGCTGTTGTGATGAAGAGAAAAATAACTTTTTTTGAATTTACCAAATGGCTACCATGAAACGAAGAGTGACTCGACTGCGACGTCACAAAGGTCATTCTCGCAATGCATCCCTGGGAACGGAACTTTCCTGCCACGTCGATGAGGAGTGGGAAGACTTCAGGGGCCACCGGACGGTGAGAATATCAATATTTATTATTTTAATTCTATTTTTATAGGGATATGGTACCAGGGCCTGGAGGAGAGTTCCCTCTCCTCCAGACCCTGGGTACCAAGCGCACATGAAGCGCTCATGAGCCGCCCTCCAAGGGCAGTGGGGGTACCCGGATCCGAGCCTATTAACTCCTATGGGGGATGTCACGGCAACACAGCTCGGTCCGTGGCCCTGGGTGCTCACCATAAATGGGGGGATATTTACAGGGGAATAATTGATGATTCGTGACGCTACCTGTAGTACCTGGTCAGGGGGACCAGCGCTGCTGTGCAGATCCTCTGGAAGGGATGGTGTTGTGCAGCTGGATGTTAGGCCTCCTACAGGTGAGGCTGTGTCCTTCCAGGGAGGTAGATGTGTAGGGATGCAGGACAGAGGGGAACCCGGCAGGGTAGGAACAAGAAGGTGGACACAACACAAAAAGTCTCTTTGGTACCTTTACTGAAGATTTTGCAGGTACAACCCGGAGCACGATAGGGTGAAGGGTGCACATCCAGATTCTCCACTGAGTAGGTTTAAGGCCTCCTTGTTCCTTGCCTTTCCGTAATGAAGTTCTGGCTGCATGTAGCTGGGCCTAACTTAGTCTCTGTCCTGCGCCTGGCTGACCTTGTGGTTGGACCTTCTCTTGAAGTACACAGTCCCTGCTTGCCGGTACCTGCTTGCCGGACTCTGTCCTCCTGGCCCTGTACGTATCAGCTCTGTGGTGCTCCCGGGACCTGTAGTCCTCCAGGAAACTCCTACTGCGTCGTGGAGATCCCTGTAGGCTCGGACCCGGCGTCCGGTATATACTTGATGGGGTGAGCTGATTAGGCTCCTCTGCCCCTTTACTACTCTCCTCTTGCGTTCGGCCTACTCGGGCCTCACACGATTATACACACTGGCAGTTGGTGGACTGCCTCTTCTGCCGCTCTCAGAGCGTCGGCACACTCCTAGCTCTTTACTGAACTGAGCTGAACTCACTCTGCTGCAGACTTGACTCTGTCTGCTCTGTCTGAGCTCTGAGCTGAACTGCACTGAACTCCACTCTGAGCTGAACTGCACTCTCTTCCTATCTTCACCCTCCTTTTATATGCCTATCAGGCTCCCTCTGGTGGTCTTAGGGGACGGGTGAAGGTGTGTGTATGTATAGTGAGACCTCTAGTGGTTCGATCCTTCATGCACCCTTCTGGATTTGTGGAAACCGAGCGCAGCTGGGCTCCACACTCACTTCATATATCTGCATGCTCCAAGTTTGCCCATTTTAGGCCAGTTTCCAAATTTTTTCCTGTGTGCCACTCCAGTTATATGCAACACTAATGTAGCCTAAAAAGCAAAAAAAAACAGGTCACAGATTTGTCAGTGTGGTATCTCCGTGCCAGCTCATATATCTGCGTACTCCAAGTTTGCCCATTTTAGGCCCGTGTTCCTGTGTGTCACTCTAGTTATATACAGCACTATTTAGCCAAAAAAAGCAAAAAATACAGGCCACAGATTTGTCAGTGTGGTATCTCTGTGCTAAACTTACATATTTGCGTTCTCCAAGTGTGCCCATTTTAGGCCGAGTTTCAATGTTTTTCCTTTTTGTCACTCTAGTTATATACACCACTATTTAGCCAAAAAAATTGAAAAAATACAGGCCACAGAATTGTCAGTGTGGTATCTCTGTGCCAGTTCATATATCTGCATGCTCCAAGTTTGCCAATTTTAGGCCTGGTTTCCATTGTTTCCTCTGTGTCACTCTAGTTATTGTAGGGATCTGCTCTGGTAGGCAGGGCCAGGCCGCAGTAATGAGGCAAACACACAGGCTTTCAGTTCAAAGTTCAGTGGTTTTAATGACGGGTTCAACAAAAGTCCAGATAACAAAATCAAAACAGAACATAAACCACTCCAGTTTGGAGAACCACTGGTCCCAGACTCACCCTTGTTTGGACGGGCTTAACTAAGCGGTTGCAGGCCAGCAGAGACCGCCAGGTGCCATTCCGGGTGGACTGGAACTTGCTTCTTGGTGTACACTGACACACTGTAACAGAAATCACTTCTTCCAGGCTGACTCCAGCCAAACTCCTTCCTTCCACACCCACATACTACAACAGCTCCTTGTTTAATATGCCTAGTCCACACCCTCAGGTGAGGTACACATCAGCTGACCTGATCACGTGACTATGACCTCATCACAGGTCCTTGTGATCAGGGAAAATCCTGACCAAACTTCAGTCTGCTAGGAGAAATATATCTCCATCCAGCAAGACCCCCTTTGGTGTACCACATACCTCCCCCCTTTGTTTAACCTTAGGAGGGTGGACACATGACATACAGTGAACTCTGGACAGTGCATCTGCATTCCCTGTTATTTGCCTGCCCGATGTTCTACTGAAAATTTGAAATTTTGCAGGGACAGAAACCACCTGGTGATCGTGCATATGATCAGTTACCAATCGAAACGTTCTCCCCAACGATAGTAGCGCATGACTCCAATGCCCATTTGATGGCCAGGCACTCTCTCTCTACAATGCTGTATCTGGTTTCAGCTGGAGTAAGCTTTCGACTCAGGAAAACTAATGGGATGTGTAGCGCCCGCGTCCCTGCTGCTGCCAGACAGGGACGTCGCTCTCCTCACCTGCGCTCAGCGTCCTCAGTGCTCCAGCCTCCTCTGCACCTATGGCGTCCTCCTTCGCCCTGCTGGTCCCGCGCGCTCCTTCCCTGCTACTGGCCTTAGGGCGCACGCCCGCACCCTCCCCCGCTCTTAAAGGAGCCGCGCGCATTTTCCAAATCAGTCTCCAGCCAATGCTGGAGGACTCCACCCTATATTAAGGGCTTCCTCCTTAATGTAGGTGCCCGAGCAATGTTGTTCCTGTGCAGTCTAACTCTGTTTCAGCCATCAGCTCCTGATTCCAGTTACCTGCCTGTTACCTGTCGGCTTGCCTGTCTGCCATCCGTCTGCAGTTCCATCCAGAGGTTCGGACGTCACTGCAGAGATCCCCGGCTCTTGCCTGCTCACCTAGGAGCGATCATCTGCCATCCGACTGCAGCTCCATCCGGAAGTTCGGACATCATCTACAGAGATCCCGCTCTTGCCTGCTCACCTGGGAGCGATCATCTGCCATCGACTGCAGCTCCATCGGAAGTTCGGAATCATCTGCAGAGATCCCGGCTTTGCCTGCTCACCTGGGAGCGATCATCTGCCATCCGACTGCAGCCTACCTGGAGGCTCCACCATATCAGGTCGTATATACCTGCTGTCTAGAGTCTGCCTGGTCACTTGCTGTGACAACCTGCCTGTCTAGAGACTGCCTGGTCACTTGCCGTGACAACCTGCCTGTCCCAGAGACTGCCTTGGTCACTTGCGTGACAACTGCCTGTCCAGATACTGCCTGGTCACTTGCCGTGACAACCTGCCTGTCCCAGAGAATGCCTTGGTCATTGCGTGACAATGCCTGTCCGATACTGCTGGTCACTTGCCGTGACCTGCCTGTCGAGACTGCCTTGGTCACTTGCTTGAAACCTGCCTGTCCGAGCTGTTTAGTTCTTACCGTTACAACCTGCCTGCCCAGGGCTTCCTTGGGTCATTGCTGTGACAAACCGTGTCCAGAAACTACCCATTCCTTGCCGTGAATCCCCCGCCCTTTTCCCAGGTGCCACCCGCTCTTTAAAGTAAATTTTCTTGTTTAATTAAGCTTTGTGGTTCCACCAATGACCTGTCTGTCCCGTAGTTCCCCCCACAGCCGTTACGGATGCTCCTCCCCGTTAACCTCCCGAGACAGCCGGCACCCAGACAACCCCCTTTACGAAAAATTGGAAAAAATTTTTTTGAAGTGGGTGTGTTTAAATGGTCCAAAGTGCCCCCTTTTGTTTTAAAGTTTTTAAATTTATTTCCCGCGACCTTATGCCCTCCCTTTTTGGGGTCAGTTAAGGGGGAAGGGTTGAAAATTGGGAAAAAACCCCGGAAAAATTCCCCTAACCCAAAAACCTTTCATGTTTTGGGGGGAGGCGATGGGAGAAGAAAAAAAGGGGTCCTTTTTAACCCCCTGGAATGTCGTGGGCGCCGCAACCGAAGGGTGGGAAATATAGGGGGAAAACAGCCCCTGGGGTGTTAAAAACCCCCGCTTTTCTCTCGTGCTTGAAAGGTTCTGTTTTTGGGTTTTTTGAAACTCAGTTTGTTCGGGGCCATTTTGCTTCGTTTTGGCAGCTACCCTTCCCCTCATTTAAAAATTGGGTTTTCAGTTTGGGTTTTTCCCGCCTTTTTCTCCCGTTTGTTTTTAAACAGCCAACCTAAAAAAATCAGGTTTAAAAATTTTGGGGCAAAGTAAACTGTGTTTGATCCTGAAGTTTGGGGCTTTGATCAGCCTTTTACTGAGAAACTTGGAGCTCTTGTGGACTTGAACTTGTTTTAAAGCCCCCGGGTTTTGATGGACTTGCAAAAAGGGGGAAAAAAAATTTTCTGAATGGGTTGGGAGATTATTAAAAAAATTAGTTTTCTTTGGCCTGCTGTGTCCCCGCTTGGTTTTTGCAACTGTGTGTTTTTTTTCCCCCAAAATTTGTATGAAGCATAAAAAAATTTCTTTTTCAACCTGTGAAAAAGGGATTTTCATCCCCCCCAAAAGCACAAGGCTTATGAACTGTATCACCCCTTTAAAATTTTTAAAACCCAAAGTTAGGGGTTGCTGGGGGGGGGAAAGGTTTTTTGGGGGTATGTGGATATGGGTGTCCGGTTGTATTTTTTGGTTTTAAACGGGGGTTTTGTGCTTCTAAAAACCTTCCCCAGGTGGGCTTTCCCCCTTAAGTTTTTTTTTTTTGGGCAGATTATCACGGGTTTAAAAACTATTTTTTTTTTTTCTCTTCTTTTTTGTTGCTAAAAATTTCTGGTTTTCAGATTTTTTGGTTTTGAAAGCTTTCGGGGGTGATATTTGGTTGTGACTTTTTCCCCCTTTCCCCGGTTTGAGCGCCCCCCTTGTTTTTTCTTTTTCGGTTCCCCCAGGTGAACATTTTTTTTTTTTTTTCTCCCCTTTTTTCCGTTTGTCTTAAAGTTTTGGGGAAAAAGGGGGGGGCCCGCATAAAGGAATTTGTGGAGTGTGAAAATCCTTGCAGATTTGCAGAATTAAAGAGTCTTACAAATCTTCAGGCCCCAAATATAAAATTTTTCAAGGGGTTTTGGCAGATATAGGTTTTTGCAGCCGGGGTTGGGGGTTCTAGAGGGGGGACCCCCGGCTCCTGCATGGCCCGGTTCGGGGGCCCCGTTCCCCCCCTTTTTTTTTTTTTGGGGGTGAACTTTAAAAAAAATTTAGGGGTTGGGGTTTTCAAGGGAAACCCCTTTTTTTTTTTGCACGCTTCAAAATTTTTCCCGGAACGATCAAAAGGGGTTAAATAAAAATTATTTTTCTTCCCCAAAAAGGGGCTTTATAGGGCAAAACCCTCTGATTGAGATGGGATGATTTTTTAAAACCCCCTTGGGACTTTATTTCAGCCATGGGGCGGGGTTTTAGCCCCAATCGGGTAAAAAAGCTGAAGCAGCCTGTTTTTTTCCCCCAAAAGGGAAGACTCAGTAGCTGAATTCCCCTTGGGGTTTAGGAGATCCCCCCGGGCCCAACCTGGGAAAATTTTCCCCCAAAAAAATTATTTTTCAAAAGGGGGTTTTTCCCCCCTTAAATTTAAAGGGTAAAATTGCTCGTCCCGACCTCCCCCTGCGTTAGGGGATTTATTAACTACGCATTCCCCCTTGATATCGTTTAACTGAACGCAGGAAGAGAGATGGGGTTTTTAAAAAAAATGTACTAACCTTTTTTCCCACCTTCCTCTCCCCCCCAAGGACCTTTTAAAAAGGTTTTTTGGGGAAATGAACCCGAAAACCCCCCCAGGTTTAATTCCCTTTTCTTTGCGGGTTGTGATGCCGCAAGGGGAAAAAACGTTTTAAGGGGGAATCTATGGGTTTTCTGTGGAAGTCAGGGGGATTTTATTATTACTGTCCCCCCGTTCTCGCAAAAAAAAGGGAGGAAAATTCTTTTGAGGGGTTTTTGGGGGGGTTGTCGGTCCCCCCCTCAGGCTCCAAAGGGTTTTTTGCCCCCGATTTTTGATTTCTCGGACTTAAACTCCCTTCCTTGGGAGTTGACTGTGTAAAAACTGCCTCTTTAAGTTTCCCCCCGGTGCCCCCCCTGAGGGTTTTAAGAAAAACTTTTCCCATGTTTTCTTTCTCAAACTCGGGTTGAATTGGGCCCGGGTGTTAGGGTCTTCCCCTGATCGACTCAGGTGGGAGTGGAAATTTTAGGGGTGTCCCCCTTTTCTCTAAAACAGGGGGAAAAGTTCAGTGAAAAAGGGGTGCTCCCCTACAGAGGAAATGGGAGGGGTTTCCCCGCTGATCTGGCCCCGGGGATCAGGAAACAGAGCCTTTAAAGGTTCTTAGGGGTAAAGGGGGCACAAGAGAAAATGTCCTTTAGGTTTTTTTTCTCCTATTTTCCCCCATTCTAGGGTCCCTGGCGCGGGGCAAAAACCTTTCCCTTTAACTGGGGACCAAGGAATTCCCCCCCCAGGAAACAGTGAGTAAAAAAAATTTTTTTGTTTTTTTTCCCCAAAAAACCAGTCAGCCCCCGAATTACAGCTTTTTTACAAAGGGATGTGGTTTTTTGTGCAAAAAAAGCTGACCGCTTCTCCTCACGCCCAAAATTTTTTTGTCCAATTAAATTTAAATTCCCCGGGCGGTCCCCTTTTGGGGAAGGGGTTTTCCCCCCGGCGGGGGGGCCCCAGCAAAAGGGTTTAAAGAGTCATGACAAAAAAAAACCCAAAGGGGTTCATACCCCCCCCTTCATCCCCCGGGGGGGGCACCCATATTTTTTGAAAGAAGAAAGATGGATCCTTTAACCCGGGAATGGGGGGCTTAAAAAAGGGTTTTATTAAAAACCCCTTATCCTTTTTTTAACCCCCGAGTTTTTTGGAGAGAGGGGAATGAAAAAAATTTTTTTTTTAAAATAGATTTCGTGGGGCCCATAAAATTTGTCCGTAAATTTTTCCTGGGGATGTGGGGAAAAATGCATTAGGTCAGCTTGGAACTTTGAATACTGGTTATGCCCCCCCTTTTGGTTTATACCGCCCCAGGCCCCCCCCCTTTTCCCAAAAATTTGGTTTAAGACCCCTTTCCCCCGGGGAAAATTTTTCCCCCGATTTCATTCGTGGTTTTTTTTTGGGGGGTATTTTAATTTTTTTTAACTCCCCGGGAAAAAACTGGACATGTGAGAATGGTCTTTAAGCTAGACAAAATATTTTTAAAAAAAACTTGAAAAGTGTGAAAAATTTCCCTAGACCGAAATTTTTTTTTGGGGTTTTGTAGTTACACAAGGGAAAATTGTATGGATGGAATAAAACCAAGCCCAAGATTTGGGCCCCAAAAAATAGAATGTGAAGGGGTACGCGCTTCACGGGTTTTCAACTTTTTTTGACGTTTCATTTTTTAAAATTTTTCTGGGGGGAGTGTCACCATCACCCCCCCCTTTCCCCGGAAAAAAGTCTAAGTTCTCCCGGATCCAAGGCCCCAAAAACATTTTCCGTTTTTAAAAAATAAAAAATTTCCCCTCAAAATTTAGTAAACCCCCCCCAAAATTGCCCTTTTAAAGAGGGGGGGCTTCGACTGTGGTGGGAGTTTCCTTTAGGAAAAAAGGGGGAGAAAGTTTGATCCCCCGGGTTTTTTTTCCCCGCGTTGTCTTGGTTTAGAAGAAATTTGATGTGGGCAATTTTTGAGTTGTTGGCCCCCATTGCCCCCTTCAAAGAATGGAGACCCCCTGCAGGAGTGACCCGAAAAAATTTTTCGTTTTTAAAGATATGTAAACTTTGGGTTTTTCGGTGGCTTTAAATGGGCCGATCCTGCCCCCGGGGGGCTGGAAAATTTTTTTTTAAAACC
>JARQOD010012145.1:0-20770 GCA_033576555.1 Oophaga sylvatica | reverse complement strand
GAAATTTTGGTGTTCACACTTCACCATACTGAGTGGGCCTTATAAAGGGACTTGCCACTTTTTGCGTGGTTTGATGAGTCAACGCGGTGGCGAGGCGATGATCCCATTCGCCGATGTCCCCTTATCTCCCTATTCAAAAAAACGCAAGCAATAAGGGGTGGGGTTTTTTGGAAGAGGGGGGGGATGGGGGAGTCAAAATTTCCCTCACCTTCTGGAGTCGCGCAACGTGGTTCCTCAAAAAGGGCGGGGCAGGTTCACCTTGTGGGGGGATGGGGGAGTAATGGGGGAGGAAGCCGCTCGGGAGGTACACAACGCTTAGTCAGTATGTAGAGGAGGGGGGGGTGATGCGAGCAGTCAGAGATGACGCCTCTTGCGGGGGACGCTTTTCTTGGCCATTGGGGAGTCTGCAGCCATGGTTGAATTTCATGCTGCATTTCCCTGAAAAACGCCGCCTCATCGCCCACTTCTCACCACGTCGTTTAGGGGTGTACACCCTCCTGCCCCTCGTACGGGAAAAACTTACAAACCCTATCACCCGTTGAAACGGGAGCGTAAATGCGGGTACCAAGACATACGGTGCAATCCATAATGTTCTCCTTTCCCAGCCGAGAGCACTGCTGTGCTACTGCTTTACAAAGAGTCGTGGTCGGGGGCAGGGGAGACAGTCGGGAAACAAGGGGGAAGCAAAAGCGCGCCTCTGACGGGCAAGACCAGTATTTTCCAAATTGGCAAAGTTTTTGGCAGCCCCAAAAATGTCTACACATCCGGACGGTCCGTCGCGGGGGGAAATTTTCCCGAAGGGGTGCAGACTACATGTTTTTCCCCTCCAGTGTACTCCCAGATGGCTTTCCCCCATTCAAGTTTTGGGTCTCAAAGGGTACATGGCCAGAGCTAGCCAGTATGCATTTGGGGGTGTGGCTTGCCCTGCTGCCAGTGTATTTCGGAGGCGTCTTTTGTGCCCCAGGGGGTGTACTAAAAGACCCTCGCAGGATACCCCCGATAAAGTAGACGGCTTATTTTTGGAAATGAACAAGGCCCTGGATCTCGCCAGAATTTTTCTGTCGTTTTTTGTTAAATAACTGGTTCGAAAAGTTATCCATGTCTTGTTTGTTCATCTTTCTCCCCCTAAAAATTATCCGGGCTACAAAACTGAGTTGTGGCCAAAGTGTGTGTCCACGACCAAAAACACAAGCTATAGTGTTAGTGGGGTTAGAACGCCAGCGTTTCCCTGCGGGGTGACAAAAGGTCCTGTCCCTTCACAGCACAGAAAAAACCCCTGTGAAAATGCTCCCAAAAGGGAAAAAGCCGTCCCCCGATTGTTATGCTTTAAAAAAGGAAATTGTTTAAGTTTTTTCCCGGTGAAGATAAATTTTTTGACAATATGGACAAATAAAAATTTGTCTCCGCGCTATTGCATGTTATTATAAATGGTAAAAAAAAACTAAAACATAGTCTTCACTTTTTGAAAAATTTAAAGCATAAAAAGTCATTTTACTTTTCAATTTAAAGCTTTTTAAGGAATTTTTGCCCGTAAGATAATGCAGTCAAAGGTGTACAAATCATAAAAAAACCTTCATCTCTCCGATTTTTATTTTTTTAAGAATTTTAAAAAAACAATACTGATGCCAACTGTAATTACACACATATATGAAATGGCCAGCATCTAAACCTGGTAATAATGTGCAATAATAAAATTTTTTACATCTATAAGTGCTATGATACTGACAATAGGTAGTTTACCTGCAAGTGCTGTTAAAAACCACAACGATATAAAATTATAATGGTATATAGGTTTTTCCAGTGCATAGTTTACTCATGGGCAATGTGAGTAAACTGTACCCCCAAAAAAGTCAGGGGAACCCCTTATGCTTGGTCTGTAGTTTTTAAAGGGGAAGGTCTTTTTTTGTTGGGCTAGGTGGGTATTTTACGTAAGATTACTGCGTTGTATTTTTGGGTCCTAGGGGGCAATAAAAGTGGTAACGTCACTTTTTTAGAGTATCTAATTGAACCCCCCGTACCCCTCCCCCCGCGTGACAGTAGAAGGTAGTGTTGACGGTTTAAAACCTTGCGCAACCCGACATGCTTTTCCCTTTCAAACTGTCCAAGCAAAAAAAAAGTGTTGCAGCCGCAGACTTTTTGCGTACAGTATAACTCGCCCTTCCCCTAGAGGCTGTTCCACTGTCTGTTCGTTTGAATATACCTTTGCTTCGTAGCCTTTCTTTACCCACTGGGGCACAACTTAAATTGTTTCAAGCTTATGTTTTTTTAAAAGGGTTTTTTTTATGTCATTATTTTTCCACATTGTGGTCCCTGTGGGCAGTCATACATGTGTACAAAATAACGATTTATTAAAATTAAATAATTGAAATGTCTGTGCTGTCACCTAAAATTTCAATGATGTTTTATGAGAGTGGACGATTACAAAAACCATTGTCTTCCTATGTTTGGTTTAAAGGTTCCTTAAGCATTATTCTAAATTCAAAAATGGACTTTTTTTTCTTAAATTTACAACACTTATTTTTTAACCAATTTTTTGGGTGGGGGTTGTTCCCTTTCTTGTTGGCAGTGCTTATGGTTTATATTTTTCAGGTCTTTTTTTTTATTATTGAAGTTTGGAAATTTTGTATCTTCGTACCGGTTGCCCTTTGAAAGAAAAATTTTCACTTGGGTCCACAGTGGTTGGAATCTTTGAAGGATAACTAAAAAGTGGTAACAAATTGCAAGCTTCGAGGCACTCACGTCTCTTCTTTCAGGCAAAGACTAAAAAAAAAAAAATTTAGATCAATATTTCTATACACAACAGGAAAGGAATAGTGAAATGGGTTTAAGACAAAGTGAGTGTGCGAACTGTCTTATACAGGGGTTAAAATAAATTTTGGGAAAACGTTCCTAGTAGGATAGAAAGTTTTTTTGCCCTGATGGGGTCTGGGTTTTGTGTTTTAATGCCCTGGAAGGGCAGAGACGCAGTTTCCCTTTAATTGTATAAAATGAAATAAATCCGTGTGATTTTTTTTTCCATCACTAACAGTGTCAAAAGGGCATGATGAGCTTATATTCGAAACCTTTGTATCTTTGTCATATTTGAAGTTATTTTTATTCCCGTAATCCCTATCCTCATGCTTGCCCGGGGATCAAAAAATGTTTTTCCCCAGGTAAATCCATTATTTTTTTTTCTTTCGTGTGGCGTGATAATTCTCCTTGTTCTATTTTTTGGCCGGGACCCCCATTGTCCCCCTACTTGTCTTACCTATTCCTGTGTCCCGTTGTGTGTACAAATATGTGATTCTTCCATTTTTTTTTTTTTGCCTGATGAAGAGACTGGTAGTCTCGAAAAGCTTTGAATTTGTTACCTATTTTTAGTTAGCCCTTAAACGGTAAAACCACAGGGATTCAAGTATAAATTTTTTTCTATTTTGGGGTTGAAATTTATCATTTTTGTCCCAGTAAACTTCATTTATTCTTGTTTGAAGTTTCCTTTCTTGCAAGGCCATAACAAAGGGTAAGTCAATATTTGTGCTAACCCTCCTTGACCCCGGGCTTTCCACGCCGTTGGTCGAAGTGTTGTGCCAGATGAAAAAAAATGCTGATGTGTTTGTGGGGTTCAGTAAGCCCCGCTGTTCCCTGCGTGTGTCTGGAAAAATTCTGTGCTAACTAAAATTCAACTTCAAACGTTATACTGGCTTGCCTAACCCTCCTTGCCCGGGGTTTTTCAAAGCGCCATTTGCTGCTCAGAAGTGTTAGATGCAAGATGAAAAAAAAAATCGCGTTTGGTTTGTGGGGTTAGTAACCCCGTGTTCCCCCTGTGTGTCTGGCAAAAATTACTGCTGAAACTACAACTTCAACTTCAAAGTTCTATAGGCCTCTCCTACCCCCCTCCCCTGGGCTTCAACAGCGCCAGTTGCTGCTCAGAGTGTTAGATGCACAGATAAAAAACAATGCTGATGTTTTTGGGGGGGTTAGAAACCCCTGCTTTTCCCTGCGGTGTTTGGGAAAAAAATTTTCTTGTAACACAACTTCAATTTAAAAAGTCTCATACTGGCCTGCCTAACC
Source organism: Oophaga sylvatica (assembly GCA_033576555.1). Taxonomy (NCBI): domain Eukaryota; kingdom Metazoa; phylum Chordata; class Amphibia; order Anura; family Dendrobatidae; genus Oophaga; species Oophaga sylvatica. Next base: position 16,720 of record JARQOD010012145.1, on the reverse strand, counting down.
CTCCTTGACCTGGGCTTCAACGCCCCAGTTGCTGCTGAAGTGTTAGATGCACGATGAAAAAATCGTGATGTGTTTGTGGGGTTAGTAACCCCTGCTTTTCCCCCTGTGTGTGTCTGGCAAAAATTACTGCGCAAAATAAACTTCAATTCAAACGTCTCAACTAGGCCTTCCCTAACCCCCCCTTTGACCCTGGGCTTCAACGGCCAGTTGGCTCGAAGTGTTAGAGCACAGATGAAAACAATCGTGATGGTTTTGGGGGGTTTCAGTAACCCCTGTGTTCCCCTGCTGTGTGTTGGCAAAAAATTACTGCGTAACTACAACTTCAACTTAAAAAAGTCCATACTAGGCCTCGCCTACCCCCCCTTGCCCCTGGGCTTAACAGCGCCGTTGCTGCCAGAAGTGTTAGATGCACAGATGAAAACAACACTGTGTGTTTGTGGGGTTCAGTAACCCCTGTGTTCCCCTGTGTGTGCCCGAAAAATTATGTAGCTACCTAATCTGGTGAAAAAAACCCCTAAACATCAAAAAGTGTCTAGTGTCACATAGATTGGGGTACACCCTGATTTCAAAAGCGGGGAAAAACTTTTAAAAATTTAACTTTAAAAACCAAAAATGATTAGCTTTGTTCAAATCTGTAACAAATAAATGGACTATTTTACGATATGCCATGTCGAAAAATGAAAAAAAAATCCTATTTTGCTATAGGGATACTGATGGTAAAACCTTTCACTCCATGTTTAGCAAAATCCAACTCCCATCGTGACCCCATGTGCAAGTTGGAAGGCAAAATGTGGGTTGAACTTTGACAATGCTGCAGTGCAAAAGGTTATACTTCGGTTTTTGCCTTAAAAATAAAAGATACAAGAAAATATAATAATCCAAATGTGTTAAGGGAGTGATGTACACGTGTAATTTTGTGCAAAAAAATGTGTAGGAATGTCCTTTTTAAACATTTATTTTTATTTGTGTCTTTTAAAAATAATTTTTGTTAAAAAGTTAAAGCCCTTTTAAAAAGGGGCCCTTCTGAAAACTGATAATCGCTTAAAAAATCATGCATTACCTTGGAAAAAGTCAATAGTGCATGTACAATGCAAAATTTTTACGTAAGTGGGCTGAAAAAAACGACAATGATGAATACGGAAAAATTTTATATTTTCAGATGAATGCGAATTGTAAAATGTCGATAAAATTTACTGTCCCTTAACAAAACGCTGGTCATCCCATCGGTTTTTTTGTAGCTTTTTTTGTAATAGGGCCAGCGGTATGTTTCATAGGTGCATGTTTTTGGTAAAGCAGTTGAAACGCCTTTGTGTTGTGGGTAGCTTGCGATGATGAACGGCGCCCGGAATGTTAGTTGGTATAAAAATTACAGACGCTCCAATCCCCAACGCGTCACAGCAGGAACCCAGTCTGTGCGTCCAAACAGAGGCGAAACCCAAAATTTGCAGTAACCTTTTATAAAGCAGATAAAAAAAGGATGTAGAGAAACGCACATTTATTGAGGTACAGTTTACATCGCCATTCACCATCTTGGCTTTTGCGTCTCTCTTTTAATCTTATTTCCTTTTGTCATGTTGCAAGCCCACAGTCAGGATAAATATCTGTTTTCCTCTGCATTGCATTTTTTAAATTTTGTTTGTTAATAAAAATGATTGGAAATATTTCAGTATTAATGATGGAAATTTTAGATATTTTTTAAAAAAATTTTGTTTTTTTTTCACCAAAGTAAAGTTTTTGAATGTAAAAAAAAATTGTAAAGCGATTATGTTTTTTTAAGTCAGATTCATTTTCACACAATAAAAAAGGTTTTCTCTGTTACTTACCAATTAATGGTTCTGTGGTACTTTTTGCTTTTATTTTAAACCCTTAGCAGATTATTTAAATTTTTAATTGTGGTTTGATTGTTTTCAAAAATGTTAAGTTGCGTTTATTTGTAAAATTTTTAATTTTAATATTTTTTTTAAGTTAAATATATTTTGGTTAAAGTTTATATTTTCTTTTTTGGAGTATAGACTTTTTAAATTTACACGAAAAAGGAAAAATATTGATTAGTATTTAAAAAATCCCCCTTGACCCCGGGGTACAACACCCCCAGTTTTAGCTCAGAAATGCTGTTAGCACAGTTCACTTGCTCCTGTGTTACTGGGGTTCGTAAGTCGTGTTCCCTGCTGTGTGTACGGCAAAAAAATCCTGCTGCCTCCCCCTGTTCTCTTCTCATCCCGGGCTACAACATGCCAGTTGTAGGGTCGGAAGTGTGTTGCACAGTTCACTGTCCTGTGTTACTGGGGTTCTGTAATGTCAGCTGTTCCCCCGCGTGTGAACGGCCCAAAAATCCTGCTGCCTCCCCCTGTTTTCTTCCATCCCCGGGCTACAAAACCGCCCTTGTTGCTCGGAAATGCTGTTTTGCACAGTGAAAACTTGCTCCCGTGTTTTTGGGGTTTAGTAATGTCAGCTGTTCCCCTGCTGTGTGAACGGCCCCAAAATCTGCTGCCCCCACCCTTTCTCTTCTATCCCTGGGCTAAAACACCCCCGTTGTTGCTTGGAAAATGCTGTTAGCACGTGAACACTTGTCCTGTGTTATGGGGTTCGTAATGTCAGCTGTTCCCTGCTGTGTGAACGGCAAAAAGTCCTGCTGCCTCCCCAGTTCTTTTCATCCGGGCTACAAAACCGCAGTTGTAGTCGGAAAAAGCTGTTAGCCAGCTCACTTGCTCCTGGGTTTTTGGGGTTCGTAAGTAGCTGTTCCCCGCTGTGTGACGGCAAAAAGTCCCGTGCCCCCACCCTGTTCTCTTCCCCATCCCCGGGCTAAAAACCGCCAGTTGTTGCTCGGAAGTGCGTTTGCACAGTGACCTTGTCCTGTGTTTCTGGGGTTCAGTAAAGTCAGCTGTTCCCTGTGTTGAACGGCAAAAAAGTCTGTGCCCCCCACCCCGTTTTTTCTCATCCCCGGGTACAACCCGCCCGTTGTAGCTGGAAGTGCTGTTAGACAGTCTACCCCTTGCTCTGGTTACTGGGGTTAGTAATGTCAGTGTTCCCCTGCGGTGAAAGGAAAAAACCCCCGCTGCCTCCCCCCTGTTTTTTCTTCCCTGGGCACAAAAACCCCCATTTTTTCTGGGAAGGCTTTTACCCCGTTAATTTTTCCCTTTTAGGGGGTTTAGAAAGCCCGCTTTCCCCCCGCGTGTGAACGGCAAAAAATCCGCGCCTCCCCCCTTTTTTCTCACCCCCGGGCTACAAAACCCCCAGTTTTTTCCGGGAAAATGCTGTTGCACAGTAACATTTTGCCCCCGGTTTAAAGGGGGGTTTTGAAAAGCCCAGCTTTTCCCCCGCTGTTAAAAGGAAAAAAGCCCTGCGCCCCCCCCTTTTCTTTTCTATCCCTGGGTACAAAAAGCCTTTTGTGCTGGGAAGTGCTGTTAGCACAGTCCTTTTTTTCCGTGTTACGGGGTTCAGAAAAGTCGTTTTTCCCCCCTGCTGTGTGAACGGCAAAAATTTCCTGCTGCCTCCCCCCTTTTTCTCTTCTCTCCCGGGGCTAAAACCGCCGTTTTTGCTCGGAAGTGTGTTGGGCACAGTGAACATTGCTCCTGGTTAGGGGGTTCAAAACCCAGCTTTTTTCCCCTTTTTTTGGGGAAAAGGGCAAAAAGTCCCCCCCCCTTTCCCCCCTGTTTTTTTTCTCATCCCGGGGTTTACAAACCGCCAGTTTTTGCTGGGAAAAGTGCGTTAGCCCCTTTTTCCCCTTTTGCTCCTGTTTTTGGGGGGGTTCAGAAATGCAGCGTTCCCCTGGTGTAAACGGAAAAAAGTCCTGCTGCCCCACCTGTTTCTTCTCATCCCGGGCTAAAACCCGCCATTTTTTTGGTGGAAGTCCTGTTAGACAGTAAAAAATTGCTCCGGGTTTTTGGGGGTTTCAGTTGTCAGCTGCCCCCTGCGGGGGTGAACAAAAAAAAAGCCTTGCCCCACCTGTTCTTTCTCCCCCTGGGCTAAAAAAACCCCCTTTTTGCTCGGAATTTGTTTTTAGCACATTTAAACACTTGCCCTGTGTTGGGGGGGTTTTCATTTAATGCCCAGCTGTTCCCCTGCTGTTTTTAAACAAAAAAAAGTCCTGCTGCCTCCCCCTTTCTTTTTTTCCCCCTGGGCTAAACCCCCCTTGGTCAAAAGTGCTTTTAGCATTTTTAACCCCTTGTCCTGTTTTTAGGGGGTTCGTAATGTCGCTGTTCCCCTGCGTGTGAACAAAAAAAAAGTCCTGCCCCCACCTTTTCTCTTTTCCCCCGGGGCTAAACACCCCCATTTGTTGCTGGGAAGGCATTGGGGGGGGTACTCACCCCTCCCCAAGGGTTACGCACCCCAATTTTTCCTCTCTGAAAAGTACTTCCCCCAAAATAATTTTTCCTGTGTGTTGCGGGGGGTTAGCCGCTCAAGGGGTTTTTTGGGGTTTGGTTTTTTCCTTTTGTCCCCCCGGGTTGAAAAACTTTTTCCATTGGTCCCCCCGTTATTTGGGGATTTGGGCCCCCTGGGCCCTTTTTTTTTTTTTACCCCTCCCGGGGGCCAGTCCCGTCAGCGGGTTTCTCCGCTTTTCCTTTTCCCCCTAGGTGCCCCCATCTGGGTACCCGGGGTTTTCCCGAAACGTCTGCTGGTCCTTGGAGTGCTTTGGGACGGGTACCTCCGCTTAGAAAACCGTTCCCGTAACGTCCGGGTCCTGGGTTTTTGGCCCCTTGGCTTTTTTCCCCTTTGTTTGCCCCCCGGGGGGTTCCCCGCACGTCAGCTGGTTCTTTTTTTTCATTGGTTTGAACCTTTTAACCCGTCCGGGTTCCTTTCCGCCGGGGGGGTTTTTCCCCGCATCCCTTTTGGGGGTAGGTGCCTCCTCTGGGGCCGGTTCCGCAAGTTGTGGCCTTGGGTTTCTTTGGGACAGGTCCCCCCCGTTAGTAACCTTTTCCCGAAAAAGTCGTGGTCCTCGGGTGCCTTGGTCTTTTCCTTTTGCTCCCCCCCGGGGTTCCAGCACAGTCAGCGGGGCCCCGTTACTTGCATTACTCTTGTCCCTTTCGGGTACTTTTAAAAAATTTGAAGTTTTTTTTAATGTTTTTTGGGAATCACTCTGGATCTCCAAAAATGAAGACGACGACCCTGATGCCCACCCCGAAAAGATAAAAACCCCAAGGACGACGAGCATAAAGCCAAAACCCAAAAACCCCACAAAAAAGAAAAAAAAAAATTCCAAACGGCTAAAAAAGGGTTTAAAGAAAAAATGCAAGATACGAAAAAAAAAATTTAAAGAAAATTTAACAGAAGATCAAAAAAAAGAAAAACATGAAGTTAAGCCAAAATAAAGAGAAAAAAATTTTGCTCAAAATTTTAAAAAAGAAGAAGAAAAGCGTGTTGGGGGGAGCCCCTTCCCCCCCCGGGGGCCCCCCCGGAAAATGCCTGTTTGCGCGGCTAAACTGAACAGGAAAACAAATATGTTGAAATTTAAAAAATTTTTGTGACAACAAGAAGGAAAAAGGTTTGAAAAATATTTTTTTTGGGGAAAGATTAAAAAGTACTTTTCCCCCTGTCACAAATAAAAATTTATAAAAAAAATGAAGTCAATATGAAAAAGAATTTTTTTTTTTAAAAAAAGAATTAAAAAAATTTTTAAAACAAAAAGATAAATAGAAAAATTTTAAGAAAAAATAAAGAAGGTAAAATGAAAAAAAATTTTTGTAAAAAAGATGATTGAAAAAAGATTAAAAGGAAAAGTGTAAAAAAGTTAAAAAAGGTAAAAGGTGGAATTTGTAAAATTTAAAAATTTTCCCCCAAAAATAAAAAAAAACGAAAAAAACCCCCTTGTAAATTTTATTAAAAACCCCGAACTTTTTAAAAAAAAAAATATTATATATTTTTCCCAAATTTGTTTGGGGGTTAAAATCTATCCCCTTTAAGTCTCCTAAACCCCCCAAATTTTCTTCTACTTTATTTTTTGTTGTTTTCCTTCTGAAAAATTTAAACCCAAAAAAAGGAAAAGGGGGGGTTTTTTTTTTAATTCCCTTTTTTTTTCCCCCTAGTTTCAGGGGACTTCCGGAAGGGGATCGGGTATCGCCGATTTTAAGGGTATTGGCTTTCCTTTCCCCTTTCCGTTTTTTTGGGATTCGGAAAGTATCGCTAAACCCCCACTTACAGGAGCTCGCTTGCCTGCTGGTAGGTGCTTTCAGAAAGTCTTCGTGTGCTGGATCAATCCTGACAGAAAGAAGGACCCGACTGTGGACCCAAAATGTTGGGTGATCTCCCCTTTCATTAAAATGAACCATGCCTGGGTTTCCCTGATGACACATAGGTTCCAAGCAAAATGGCTCGCTTTGTCTCCTTTTCCCTCCGACTTCTCCAATTCCTCCATTTGCAGCTGTGAACGTCCAGCCTACACTCAACATATGCCAGTTTTTCCACCTCCCTAACTGGGCTGTCCCCCCTCCAGGGCCGGGTCAGATGGCACACCGGGCAAGTGCCGAGGCCCTGAGCAGGTGGGGGGCCTACTCCCCACCCGAGACACGGCGTACTATGAGGGGCCTGTGCACAGCCGGCACCCATGAGTGTGCCCCCCTACTTGCTCAGGGCCCCAGATTGCAATACTTACTCTCCCTGCTCACCGCTGTGAGTCGTCCGCGTTTCCTGACAGTGACATTCAAGTCAGAGAGCGCGATGACATCATGTCTGTGGCCCTTGCCTGAACAGTCCAGTGCAGAGAGCTGGAAGATGGCGACGCAAAGGAGTCCAGAGTAGAGCAGTGCCAGCGAGGAGGGTATTTCATTTTTTTAATGTTTGGAGTAATATTGGGGAGCATTATACACTGGAGAATTATATATGGGGCCTCATACATTGAGCATCATAGATAGGGCCCTTTATACACTGGAGCATTATGTAGGGGGCCCCCATATCACTGGAGCATTATAAATGGGGCCCATCATTACTGGAGCTTTATATAGGGGCCATTAGCACGGGCATCATATGGGGCCAATTATATATGAAGCATTATATAGGCCCACCATATATGGAGCATCATCATGGGCAATCATATACTGGGCATCATGTGGGACCATTATATATGGGCATCATATGGGGCACATTATATATGGAGCATCACATGGAGCCCATTATATATGGAGCATTATATATGGGGACCATTATTTTTGGAGCATTATATGGGGCGCATTTACACTGGAGCATCATATTGGGGCCCATCATATCTAGAGCATCATATGGGGTTAAATTATTTATGGGGCATCTATGGGCCCTTTTATATATGGAGCATCTATGGAGCACATAGGGGGCCTATTCTGTAGGGAGCAATTTATATGGGGCCCATCATATACTTTTTGGGGAGCTTTATTGCGACTATTATACTGTATGGAGCAATATGTGGGGCCTTATACTTATGGGGACCGTCATAAATGTATGGCACTTATATGGGGACCATCATTACTGAAGCATTTTGGGAGCTCATATTACGTGTGGACTTATATGGGACCAATTATGTATGGGCAATTATGGAGTCATTATTTTTGTATGGAGCAAAATATGTGGGGTCATTATACGTATGAAGCATTATTTTTGGGCCCAATTATTCTGTATGGGAGCATATTTATGGGACTCATTATTCTGTATAGAGTAATTATGGGGCAATATGGGGTAATCTGTATGGAGCATTTATGGAGCCCTTCTGTTGGAGCAATATTGGGGCTCATTTTCTGTATGGTGCACTATGTGGTGCCCATAATACTGTATGAGGATATATGTGGTTTTGAGTATTGTAGAATTAAAATAGATTTTTCACTCATGTAATGTAAGAAGTGAAGTATTTGGATTGTACTTACCTATATTTCTCTGCCGTGTCGGAGCATCATGAATTGGGTATGTGTGAAAGGGCCCACAGCTCTTTGCCGGGGCCCACGAAAAAACCCGGAGCCAGCCTGCCCCCCCAAACTTTAGCCAAATACCCCCCTTTTTTAATGGTACTATTATTATAAGTAAATTAAGGTTGACAAGCTTAAGTAAAGAATTGATGTCGTTGGATTGAAATGGGCATGTAGGTGTGTTTACTGTCCTCACTCCGCCGACTTTTATTCCATTGACTTGCATTTGTTGGGTTTCAGCGGAACTCGACTTTTGCTGATAGTCGGACGATTTGTTCGATGACTTTTGGAAAATCGGGTGGTCCGAAACCAACTCGACCCCCCTGGAGGCAAAGTCGCTCATCTTAGTCAGGACGTGTGAAAGAGACCTTACTGTTCTTCCGATTCTCTGCTGCGAGAATTGGCTCACAGGTGCGAAAAGATGCAGAACTTAATTTCTACTCTTCTCCATTCTGGTTGGCTGATATAGAACTGCACTCAGATGAATTGTACTTGTTGGGTGCGCGCCATGTGATTACGCTGCCAATTCAGCATGCGTGATTTTTTTTCTCATGTGATCAGCATGAACAAACAACGTTAGTCGACACTGCTCTCTGCTACAAATTCGAGTGAGTGCTATAGACAGCACTCGTTTGAGTTATACATGGTACCGCCAGTGTGAGCGAACCCTAAAATTAATTTTTATTTAAAGGGAACCTGTCACCCCCGGATGTTTTTAAGTAAAAGAGCCATTTTTGCAGCACTAAGGCTGTATTCTGTGAAGGTGGCTTTTTTTTGGTCCCTGCAATGCTGAATTATGATTTTAAAAATTTGTCCATACCATAATTGCATCCCATAGGTTGGCATTGTCTCCCTGTAACCTCCTCCCATCCGTCCATCCCCCTTTCAGCGTCACAGCCCCCCTCCTGAGTTGTTTTTCTTTGATTAAGCAGCTCTCGAGCGCCTGCGTCTTGGATCAGCCCTGGGCATGTGATGCGCGCTGCGAGGCTGACAGAAGGTTGCTATTGCGACTGGTTTTTCAGGCCCCAGATCCCTCCGCCAGTGTGTTATCATGTATTCAACGCGGGGGTGGGAATTGGCGCCTGCACAGTCAACATGTTTAGCTGCGCCTGCCCCTTTCCCAGTTCCCCACGGGGAAAATGATCAGCAATCCGAGCAGCACCGGGATGAAAACGAAAGTGGAGGGACTGGGAGAAGGGGGAGGCGAAGCTAAACATGTTGACTGCGAGGCACCAGATTCCACCCCCGCAGTGTGAATCATGAAAACACACTGCGGGGAGGGATTGGTCCCTGAAAAAGACGCAGTCGCCGAGGCTGTTTAATCAAAGAAAAACAACTCAGGAGGGGGGTGTGACGCTGAATGGGGGGTGAGGGGACAGTAGGAAGAGGATTACAGGGAGACGTGCCACCCTAGGGGCGCAATTTGGTATGGGGACATATTTTTAAAAGCCTATATTTCAGCATTGCAGGGGCCAAAAAAGTTAAAGAGCCACCTACACAGAATGCAGCCTTAGTGTGCTGAAGGGGGGTCTTTTACTTAAAAATGCCCGGGGGGGGGGGGTGTGACAGGTTCCCTTTTAATAGCAAAGACAACTAAACACTGGTATATAAACCTTATAACCCGATAGCCTTATTTAGGGATGCCTATTTTGTCTAAAGGTACTCCCACCTAAGCATCCCGCTAGCGATCTCGTTAGCGGCATACTAAAGAGATCGCTAGCGGGATTTTTCTATATCGTAAGTCGGCCACTTTTTCGATATAGTTAACGACGCTATCGCCGTTTAGCGATCTTCTTAACGACTTTAGGGTACAAAAGGGTACGCTAAATCGCTAAAAAGGTGCCACACAGCGTTTAATACTTACCCCAGGGGAGCGCCGACGAAAAATAGGGTCCGGAACGTTCCAGCGGAGCGAGATCACAGCGGAAGCTCGTCGCTGGAAGCTGCCCCACAAAAACATCGCAAAACGGGATCGCTAAATAGTGACGTTTTTTAGCGATCCGTTAGGTATTGTTTGTGTGGCACCTTAAGGCTGGAGTCACATAGTGAGAAATACGGGAGAGTGCTATGCGAGAAAAAATTGCATCGCATGGACCAATGTTAATCTATGGGCAGCCCCATACCGATTTTTTTCTACGTGCGAGTGAAATCGAGAATCGCCAATGCACATTATGGGTGCGCAAAAAATCGGATTACAATGGACTATGCGTTTTACTTGCGGGAATATGGAAGACTTCTCCAGGTGACAGGAAATTCAATCACCATTATCAGGAAGTTTTGGCATGCAAATTACCCTGGCACACTCGAGAGCAAACCAGGAAGCACGCCTCCACGGAGTGTGGATCTGCCAGAAAATAAATGTCGAGATGCTTATTGTTTGGTCCAGGAGAGGCCAGAACTTTAGGACCAAGCGACGCACATTATGCGGACCGCACATGGAAGGAGGCAGCATGGAGGTCAATCTGTGCCCACATATTGCTCGATTTTTTAGGAGCGGGCCTCTGAGGTCCAGAAGAAAAAGTACGTTTCAAAACCTAAAATATGTGAAATAAAGTTTTACATGAGTAACAAATTACCATAACCACATATGTGATGTGTTTTTTAATATGTGTATATTTCGATGTACACATCTAAAAGTAGCGGCCACATTACATGAAGCCCAATGTTGTAGCCACAAATGTGATTAGTGTTTACGATAGTGTCGAATCTAAAAATATCGTATCGAAAAATTTTATGCGATAGCACTAAATATCGCCGATATCCGATTTCGTACGGAAGTCAATGTAAGTTTTGGGAACAAAATATGCAACAAAAAAAAAACCTTTTTTCCTTTTAAACACTAAATTACAACATAGAATACATAAAATTATATATATTATACATGTCATTTTGACATATTATATAATATATGTATAGTTTTACACTTCTACATAGAAAAATTCCTTGATTCAATTGCGGGTAAAGCCGGCTTTGTGAAAAGACAGAAGCACCGACATGAAATGACACTTGGTGTACATAGGTTAACCATGTATTTTCATGTCCTTTGCAATCTGATTTGCACAAACAATTACATCAGTTATGTGTGCAAAATTTCACACCTGTAGGGGTTAATTAAAGGTGTAAATTCGTTGTAAAAAAACGGCTTTTTTGCTACGAATTTAAAACCCCTTTTAATAAAACCCCCACAGGTGTGAAATTTTGCACACTTACATCATGTTAATTGTTTGTGCAAATAGATATCAACTACATGAAAAGAATGGTTAACTCTATGTAAACAAGTGCTTTCATGTGGGGTTTTGCATTTTCACAAAAGCGGCAATTGAATTAGGGTATTAAAATGTGTAGAAGTGTATGAACTAAAATATAAATATATATAGTGTCACAAATTAATGACATGTATATTTATATATGAGGTGGGAAAATTGCTGAAAAAAAAATGGTGGGGTCCGCCCTATTTGAAAACCCAAAGACAAACCCCGTGAGTGGGGGGTAAAAATACCCAAAGGGACCATTTTTTTTGGCCCCCCCCCGGTAAAATTCCCCCCCCACCCCCGAAAGGGAAATCTCTAATTAGATTTGCCCTTTCTGGCACTTTGCCCTTTTCCCATTCCCTGTAGCGGTGGCGAATGGGTTTAAAAAGGGGGTTTTAAAATGACCTTGCAATAAAAAGGTCACTTTAAGCCAGGTTAATATTTGAGAGCTGTCAATCAGAACTATCAATTATTAATCCTATTGTATGAAAAGAAAAATCAAACACACACACTTTAAAAAAAAAAGAAGTTTAATGAAATAATCCACAGTTTTTGACCATATTTTATTTACCTGCTAAAACCATTTTCCTGTAATAAAAAATAAAATAATAAAGCAAATTATTCTTACCAATCCGATGTACGTCAGGTCCACGGTTTTTATCCATCAGAAAGGGTTAAATGTTTACTGCGGGGGCCGCAGCTAATGCTGCAGCCTCACAGTAAACCCCAAATGAATGAGTTCCTCTACTGGCTGACAGGAGAGGAAGTGGAAAGTTAATTGATTGCTTTCCACTTTCACTTCAGGTCAGCCAGGGACACAATCAGTGACGTCAGGGGAAACTGGTTAACAAAAATAGGGGTCCCCTCGAAAAAAAATGGCGTGGGGTCCCCCTATTTTTGTTAACCAGCCAGAGAAGCAGACCGTGAGGCCTGGATTTTCAGGCTGTTAAGGACCAAGATCCAGGACCTTGCCAGCCTGATAATACCAGGCCACAGCAGTCTGCATATCTTGGCTGAAATAAAAAAAAAATAGGGTTTCCCCTCGAAAAAAATTGGCGGGGGGTCCCCCCTATTTTTGTTAACCAGCCAGATGAAGCAGACCGCTGAGGCCTGGTTTTTCAGGCGGAAAAGGATCCAATCCATGGACCTTGCAACCCTGATAATACCAGGCCACAGCAGTCTGCTTAGCTTGGCTGGTTAAAAAAAATAGGGGACCCCCTCGAAAAAAAAAAAACGGCGTAGGGGTCCCCCTATTTTGTTAACCAGCCAAGTAAAATGCAGACTGCTGCGGCCTGGTTTTTAAAAAAGATGTCAAGGCCCATGGTTTTTGGGGCCCTCAACAGCCTGAAATACCAGGCTACAGCAGCCCCATTTGGCGCATCAAAAGATGTGCCAATTGTGGCATTTACCCGGCTTTTTCCCCCACTTGCCCTGTAGGGTGGGCAAGGGGGTAATAAGGGGTTAATGTCACCGTTGTTTTGCACGGTGACAATAAGCCCGGTTTAAAATAATGGAGAGGCGTCAAAAAGACCCCGATCCTTATTATCCCAAAGTTATTAAATGCATAAAAAAAAAGAAAAGCAAAAAAAAGTATTTTAATGAAATAAAAGAGACAACACGTTTTCATTTTTTTTTTTACTCTCATTCCTGCCGACCCCATCGTCTCCTGTAAAAAAAAAAAAAAACAAACCAACAGTATACCACCTGCCGACGCAGCCCATGTAACGACAGTCCCCGACGATCCAGCTCTGTAATCGCAATGACAGGCAGGGGCCTGTCATCGCGACCAGCACAGCTGATTACCTGCTTCCCCGGGGGTGAGTCATCGGACTGACTGCTTTACGGCCGGGATTTCCCAGCAGTCACTGCCCGTTATCCTGCCACACAGGAGGCTAATTCTGAGGATGAGGAAGGGGCCCACAGCAGCAGTCCAACCATGCCTCTGGTTCCCCCACCCCAGCTTCAGCAATACCACTCCCGTGGGGCGGCTCAGAAGGTTGTTTCCACCGCTGGGCACAAGGAGGCAAGTTGACACAAGGGTGCTGGACTATTTGTCCCGGGCTGCCCATGACGTTTGGGGAGGAAGCATACTTTTCCCCAGTGTGGCACACTACTTGTGGCCCCTTCCGCATTCGGTGAGGCTGCGGGCCGAGGTGCCATACAAAACTCATCGATTTCGTGCACAACCCCAAACAACCCAAAATCCTGTGTTTCTGTTTCTGGAAAGGTGGCAAATGTCTTCAAGCAACCTTCTGCCGCTGCAAGATATTCCAGAACAGCAGGCAGAACAGTCGCTGCAGCACCTCGCCCCGTATGGCATCCCAGTCAAGGCCACCCAAAACCCAACTACAACCCCAACCTGGACACATGTATGACTATCCAGCAACCCCTGCCCAATATGGACACTTTAGCGAGCCACTGTTGGAGGTTGGTCCCCAAAAGGTTGCTCAACATGGCCATATTGGGGTTTGACCAAATGGGTTACTCCCCTTACCCAGGAGTTAATGCAGCCCTACCCCCCCACCCCACTATTAGGTCGCCCAGGATTAGCCTTGGTCCAGAATCCTGCCTGCCCATCTGCCATACCCCAGGTTGAAAGTCAGGTTGGGCAACCACCTAGGCCCAGTTCCCACCATCACCCCCCAAACCCACCACAACCTGTAATTGTTTTTTTTTTGGGTGTCCTGTAAGGTTTTTTTTTTTTTTTATATTTGCATTGTCCTTTAAAACTTTGATTGGCCCTGGTTAGTAGGCCCAAACTGCCCCTATGATGTCAATTGGTGTATTTATGTTGCAAAAAAACAGTTTTTGAAGTAAACCCCTTTTAAAACAATATGAGTGTGATGTATTGTTAGGGCGACATACATTTTTGTGATTTGTATCAAAGTTTAAAATAGGTTTGTGCAAAAAAAGAACACACTTCAAAAAAGTAACATAACTATATTTAATTTCTAACAAACGGAAAAAAAAACTACAAAAGAAACAGCTTCTGTTGCCAGGGAGCAGATCCTCAGTTGAAAAAAAATAATGGTTAATATATCATGCCCTTTTAGCCCAGAGGACTGACGGGCATGGATGAAGGACATGTGTAGTAGCCAAGTCAGTATCTGCATACTCCACTTCATCAGCACCATTTGGGTGGACACTCATGATATCTGGTGAAATTGTGAAAATACCACACAGCTTTATCACAACATTCACATTGCCTTCCCAAGTTGAATTGCGGATGCAGGACCCGCCTTTTGGCACAGAGAATGCCAAACGCACACTCAGCCAGACGTCGTCGTTAAAGATCCTGCACCGGTTTGGTCCAGGCCTCTCCGGGATAGGGCTTCATGAGGTTGCGTGTAACTGAAAGGCCTCATTGCAACCATCATGTAAGGCAACGCTTCAATATTAGTCAAGGTAGGTGACGGGGGTGGTAGGTCCCAAATCATTATTGCGCAGCCGCCAGCACATAATGGAAGATTGAAGACTCTGGAGTCTCCAGTTCTTCCTAGGCCCCAATATCTACAATTATAAACCTGTAGTTTCTGTTTACCGGAGCCAACAGCACTACAGAAAAAATTTTTTTATAATTATAATATTGGGACCCAAAGTTCGGCGGCTTACGCACACGGATGTGCTTCCCATCCGGGCTCCAATACAGTGTGGAAACTGAAATCCAGGGCTATACGCAACCAGTCTTACATTTTGGGCTCAGGCAAAAACCCTTGATGGGTTGGGACAGTTTCTTGCGTATGTAGACCGGATAATGCCTGAGATGGTTGACGTTCCAATTAAAAATTTTTAAATGCAGTGCCGCATATAAGAGGCCAGTGGAAAGGAAGCTAAAAGTAAAACAAAAAAAAATTAGAAGCCATGCAACCAAATACAAGTTTATTCTGTGCTCAAAGTTATAGTCTATAACTAATAAACCTGCATAAAACAACATGAAATTACATGCAATGGTTTGGTCTTTGTTATACAAGGAATATTGTAAATTTTAAATGGGGTTTTTTGACACATACCCAAAAAATTTGCTAAAGTACTAAGGTAAAAGGCCTGAAATCCCACTAGGGTGCTTAAAAACATCATCAAATAGAGGTTTAAATACATACCGTAATGTAAGGATAAGTTGCTCCTCTGCAGAAATACATTTGCGCATCTTGGTTTCCTTTAAAAGGTGACCCCAGGGTGCACAATCTCCAGCAAAATATCAAATGTGGCAATGGTCATCCGACAATATTCAAAGAACTTGTCCGGATGGTATGCAGAGATGCATAGGACGGGGAAATGGCCTTTAGTGAGCCGTCGCCTCAAAGCGGATGGACTACATTCTTTCTCGGCCCCTCGGATCCACAATCACTGGTATGGCTCCCAAAGTCGGGAAACAAAACCCAGTTATAAAGCACACGCTCAGTTGTGTTAAAAGTAAGTCTGTCTGACTTTTTGGGGGCAAAGCAAAACTAAAAACAAACAACCACGAGTCAACTGCAAAGATTGAGGGTGCACCTTTTGTGACAATAAATAGGGTTCTAGGTGATGACTTAAATTATTTTCACGTCTCAAAAACCCGTTTAATGCCCATTTTGCAAGTCAAGGAGAAAATCTCGCAGTACGGATACCTCCCGATGTCACACAGATGTCACAAGGATGTTAGATGCGAGGAAATCACATCCTTTTGCACAGGATGACATACGATCACTGTTCAGGGAACATTTGTGCGATTCTCGTCCGTGAAAATGGACCGATTTTATTACATTGTGTGTGACTCCAGCCCAACAAAATTTCCCACCCGCCATAGCAGTGAAAAAAAATACAGGAAAATGAAGATACAGTATATGTAAAATAAAAAATGTGTATAATCATATAGACCCAAAATGCCAGATAAGGAACACATTAAATACTTACAAGAAGATGTCAACATTCATGTACAAAACTGATGGCCATTAATAATTCAACAATTAAGATATGTATTCAAATAGCACAGAAAAAATAAAATATTATCAAATCTAAAAACAGCACAAAAAATGGCAATAGTGAGGTCATATTGGCCAATTTGGGAAAAAACCCCATAACCCCAAGCGATGTAAAGAACCGGGGGGGCAAAATTGAGAAGAAAAACATAAAGGGATCGAAAATATGTGGTTCCTTAGGGGTAAATGAGTTTTGGGGGTTTCCCGGTGTCCTTTTTTTTGGTTTTTTAGTAGCCAAAATTTAGCTTTTTCTTCTACTTTAAACAAAAACAAGTTTATGCACCAATGCAAGCGATGTCAAAATAAAACATTTTTTAAAAAAGGGAATTTTTCAAATTATTTAGAGGAAAAATTTTTTTTTTGTTTATCAGAAAGGGGGTTTTTTTATTTTAAATAATTTAATTTTTTTTTATAATTTTAAAGGAACCGTCCCGAAAAAAATGCTATTCCTGCAGATAGGGGGTTAATTGCAGGTAAAACGTTTGTTTTTGTTTCGGTGCTGGGGTGCAGGGAAAAAAGGCAAAACCCAAACATTGGAATCTATGGAAATTTCTCCCCTGAACCACCGCAACAGGGCAGCCCTGGAGCTTCCTACGTTGGTTAGACCCCGTAACCGAAAACAATTAAAACCAAAGATGAAAAAGGA
>JARQOD010012144.1:0-20772 GCA_033576555.1 Oophaga sylvatica | reverse complement strand
AGTAAAAAACCCCTTGAAAAAGCTGGATAAAAAGCGTTTGGGCATTGGTTAAAAATCCAAATAGTGCTCAAACCCCCAGTTTTGAAAGTTGATGATTTTGCAACCCTGTGGACAAAATTTTAAATGTGTGTGTATATTTTTTTATGTTTTACACCCGGGTTTGTGATTTTTTCCCCCCCTTTTTGGGAGTATTTGTTTTTTAAATTTTTTTTTTGATTTATTTTTTCTTTAATTTTTTGAGATTTTGTGAGACATTTTGCAGCCCCCCCTTGTTTTTAAATTTTTTTTAAAATATAAAATTTAGAAAAAGGTTTGGAAATTTTTTCTCGGGGGATAGAAATTTTCCGAAAATTTTTGGTTTTTTTTCCTGCAGTTTGGTGAAAAATTTTTAAGTTAATGTGGTTTGATTATAAAAGGCCAAAATCATTAGAATGGGATCCGGTCCCTATCTGTTGGAGCAGATTTTTCGGGAAATACCCCCCAAGGTTTTTTGAAACAGGCCCTTTTTAGAAGAAAAAGAAAAATTTATGAAAAATTTTTAAAATAGACAGGAATAAATCTTTGTGCCCTTTTCTTTTGAGCCATCTAAAGGGCGTTCTTTTGAAATTTAACAGGAAAAACGGGAAAATCCCGTCACATGTTTTTCCCTGGGGGGCCCCTTTTGGGTTTTTTTTTTTCAAACCCTTTATAAAAAAAAAAACCCAAATTAGCGCGAACCCATAGACGGGAAATGGAGTTTTTTGCCCAAAACTATTCCAAATACCCTAAGTTTTTGGAGTTCATTAGTTTGCTTCTGCTTGTCTGGTTTTCCCATAAAAGCCCTTTTGACCATGGTTTGGGAAAATACATCCCTGGTTTTTTTGTATTTTTGTGTTTTTTTTGATATTCTATCTTACCTCTTGATTTTACATATACTAAAAACGTGTTTTTGGGGAAAGAAAAGTAAAAAACCCCTGACAGTTTCCCTGTTCGGACTAAAAAAAAAACCCTTTCTGCCCCTGGTTGTCACTGCCTGATCCCCAGGGTTTTGGCCCCCCTAATGAAACCAAAATTTGGCCCCCCAAACCAAAAGGGCCCCCTGAATGTCCTTTTTCCCCCGGAGGGGCTAAAAAATGAGTCCAAAGGAAAAAAAAGGGAACCCGCACAAAAATACTTCAAAAAAAAAAAACAGAGCAATGAATAAATAAAAATGTTATACCAGGGGGAAAAATCCCCCAGGGGTTTTTTTTAAAAATCCCCCAAAAAAGGTGTAGGCACCCCAAAAGGTTTAAAAAAAAAACACTTTCCCCCAAAATACAGAAACAAAGATAAAAATTTAAAAAACCCCCCAAATTTAAAAGTGTATCTTTGGTCTATTGGTGGGCTCAGCGCAGAGATGCGTCAAAAAAATAAGGGTTTTTTAAAAATCCAGAGCAGACACAGTGAAGGAGAAATGATCAGCTTTGATTAATTAAAAAAAATGTTTGCAAATTCTATTGGAGATTTTTTGTTTTATGTGCCCCTATGCGGCCACTAGGGTTAAAAACCGGTTTGCGGGCCCCTAAAAAGGGGATTCATCCATGTAAAAAATTATTTTGTTTTGGGCTTTTTCCCCCCTTTCTGCCATCGGCGTCTACCCCTTCCGGGGACCCGGGCCCGATGCCGGGGGGGGGTTTTAGTACGTCATGGGGGATCGTGCGCCCCTGGGGGGGCGCGCTAACGCCCCGGGGGTCGCTGTTTTCCAGTGAACCCCCCATGCGTGTGTCGGGGGCGGCCCGGGCCCCGCTCCCGGCCTTTAAAACCCCCTGCACACCGCGATCAAACTGATGGGGTTTGACTGGGGGAAAAGGGGGGACCCGGGCGGGGGGGGGCCCCCTGGCCCCCCCCCCGGACCTAGGAAGCGAAAATGTGATGCGTGTTCTGAGGGCTTCCTCCCTCCCGGCCCCGGATCCAAGATGGCCCCCCGGGGGGGGCCCTGGGGGAGGCGGCAAACCCCCAGTGCCTGCCGGAGGCGGCACTGAAAAAACCCTGCTTTATCGTGCGATCCTGGTGGACAGAGGGGTTTTGGGCCAAAACTGCCCCCACCAGCGATTGAAAAAATTTCCGTTTTTGTCCCAGGGGGGAAAATTTTTAAAAAAGTTAAAAAAGAAAAAAAAAACATGTGAAAAAAAAAAATCCAAAAAAAATAAAAAAAAAAAAAAATACCCCCCTTTAAATTATTTTTCCGTAAAAAAAAAAAAAAAAAAACAATAAAAGTAAAAAATTTTTTGGTTTTATCGGGTTTCCAAAAACGACCCCCCCTAAAAAAATTGTTCCACTTTTTAAACCCCCTTTTAGTAAACCCCCTTTAAAAAAAAAAAAAAAAAAAACAAAGAAAAAATCAATGCTTTAAAATCATCCCGCCGAAAAAAAAAGGGGAAATTTTAACCCGCGATAAAAAAGCCCGATATAAAAAATGGAAACCCTGAAAATGTCATTTGTCCCGCAAAAAAACGAGCCGTCAAAAAGCTTCATCACCCGAAAAAATAAAAATTTATAGCTCGCGAAAAAAAGGGCAAAAAAAATTTTTTTTTTATATAAAATTGTTTTTATTTAAAAAAGCCCCAAAAAACATGAAAAAATGTAAAAAATGAGGTATGCCAAAATGTACTGCCCCGAAAAATAAAAACTGTTTTATAAATTTTTTCCCGCGGAAGGGTTTTAAAAAAAACCCCTCCCCCAAAAAAATTCTTAAATTGTTTTTTTGTTATTCAACCCCCCAAAAATAAAATAAAAAAGCGATAAAAAAAACGTCACGGGCTCGAAAATTTAGTCCCAATAAAAACGTCAACCCCCCCGCAAAAAAAAAAGCCACATGCTTGGGGGCCCAAAAATGAAAAAATTTAGCTCTAAAAAGTGATGATGAAAAAAACTTTTTTGCAATAAAAAGGGGTTCTTTTAGCGGGGAAAAGTGCCAATCAAAAAAAGCTTTTAAAATTAAAATAAAACCCCCCTTTATCCCCCCCTTAAAAAAAGGGGAAAAAATTTAAAAAAAATTTAAAAAAAGTTTTTTAAAATTTTCCATTTTTCCCCTTTGGGGTTTTTAGGGGGGGGGTTTTGCGGCAAAGTTAGGGTTAGGGTTGGCCCCAAAAAGTTGGGATTGGGTTGGGTTGGGATTAGGGGGTTGTTGGGGTTAGGTTTGGGGTTGGGGTTGGGAAGGGTTGGGGGTTTGTTGGGGTTAGAGTTGGAGTTAAATTGGGGGGTTTGGGTTTTTGGCCATCGGGGTTCCAAATGTGACAGGGTCTGTTTAAATTTCCAGCCTTCTGCTTTGAAAAAGTAAAACGGTGCCCTTTCCCTTTAGCCCCCCCGCCCCCACGTATTTTACCCACATATGGGGTTAGGAAATCTGGCCCCCAAGGTTTGTGCAATTTGTCCCATTTTTTGCTACCCCTTTGGGAAAATAAAAAACGGGGGGGGAAAATAATTTTTTACAAAAAAAAATATTTTTTTTCTTTTAGGTTCATTATAAATTTGTGAAACATTTGGGGTTCATAGCGTCCCAATTTGATAAATTTTTTGGGGTTTTTTTCCAAAAAAGGGGATTGTTTTGGGGGGGGTTACGTTTGGCGTAGGGGCTCCAAATGGGCAGCCCCCCGACCTTCCCAAAATCTGCAAACCAAAAAAAACTCTTCCTTTCAGCCCAAAAAACCCCAGTGTTTTTTCCCATTTGGTTCAGGTATAGGACAAAGGAAAAATCTTTTGGGGCCCTTTTTGTTACCCCTTTTAAAAAATAAAATATTGGGGAAAAAAAAATTTTTTTGCAAAAAAAAAAGGTTTTTTTTTTTTACGGGGCGTTTCTTCTTGAAGTTCGGGTTCAAATGCTCCCAAATTAGAAAAAATTTTCCCTTTTGGGGTCTTTTTCCAAAAGGGGTCATTGTGGGGGGGTTCCCCGTTTTGGGGGCTGGGGCCTCCAAAAGGGGAATGGCCCCCCGCCATTATCAAAAATCGAATCCAAAACGTCCTATTCCCCCTTCCCCGGGCCCCGAGGCCCCCTACGTGTTTTCCCCCCCAAATTTGGGTATAGGTTTAGGCTTGGACCAATTTTTGGGTTTCCAAATTTTTTTGTTCGTGAAAAAAAAAAAAGGGGGCAAAAAAACTTTTTTTTTAAAAAAAAAAAGGATTTTTTTTTTAGGCTGTACTTATAAAATTTAGTGAAACCCGGGGGTTTAAAAATTTCACCACAACCCTTTAATTTTGGGGGTCATTTCCCCAAAAAGGGTTTTTGGGGTTTCCCTTTTAGGCAGTCGGAGCTCTCCAAAGACTTTGGGGTCCAGCCAAATTTGCGTTGAAAAGCAGAGGACTCCTTCCCCCAAAAATTGCCATGCCCCAACGGGTTTCCCCCCCTTTTGGGGGGATCGCGCCTGGAAAATTGCACAAAACTTTTGGGTCTTGTTCCCCCCGGAAAAAAAAAAATTGGGGTGAAAAGATAATTTTTTTTGGAAAAAAAATTTTTTTTTAATTTTAGGCTCTAGTTAAATTGTGGAAGCCTTGGGGGTTAAAAATTGCCCCAAGATCTGAAATTTTCCTTGGGGGTTTTTGTTTAAAAAAGGGGGGTTTTGGGGGGGGTTTCCCTGTTTGGACTCAGGGGGGCCCCCAAAGAACATGGGATCCAAAACTCAATTCCAAAATTTTTTGGGTTTGGAAAAAACAAATGGTGCTCCTTCCTTCCCCAGTCTCCGTGGCCCAAACAGTGGTTCCCCCCCCTATGGGGTATGGATCGAAAATTGTCAAAAATTGTGGTCCAATTTTTCCTTTTCCCCCTTTGGAAAAAAAAAAAATTGTGACAAAAGAAAATTTTTGGGGAAAAAAATGGTTTTTTTTTTTTTGCCCCGGGGATTAAAATTGTGGAAGATTGGGGGGGTTTAAAGGTCCCCCAAAATTGATAAATTCCTTAGGGGGATAGTTTCCAAAAGGGGTCATTGTGGGGGGTTTCCACTTTTGGTCTCGGGGGATGCAAACGGCATGCCCCTAAGTTGCATTCAAAACGTTACTATTCCTTTCCAAACCTGCCTTTTCCCCCAAAATTCCCCCCCCCCCAAAATGGGGTTCGCTATAGGAAAATTGGGAAAATTTTTTGGGGCCCAAAATTTTTGGGAAAAAATTTAAAATTTGGGCTAAAAAATTTTTTTTGGGAAAATTTTTTTTTTTTTTTTTTCAACCGGTTATAAGTTTTTTGAACCTTGGGGTTCAAGTGTACAACGTCTAGAAAAGTCCTTTGGGGGTTGTTTTAAAATGGTGTCACTTGTGGGGGTTTTCCCTGTTTGGGCATCGGGGCTCTCCAAAAAGACATGGGTCAATCTCAATCCAGCCAAATTTTTTTTTTGAAAAACAAACGGCGCCCTTCCCCCCGGTCTCCCTGTGCCCCCAAAAAAAAGGTTTTCCCCCTATTGGGTTTGGGTTCGGGAAAATTTATAACCCAAACCTTTTTGTCCCTTTTCCCTTTTCCCCCTTTGAAAAAAAAAAAAGTTTTTTAAAAAAAACATTTTTGTGGTAAAAATTTAAATTTATTTTTTTTTTCCGTTTCTTTGTTCTTGAAGACCGAAGGGTTTAATAATTTCTTGTGTGGTTTTGAGTCTTAGGGGTGCAGTTTTTAAAATGGGTACTTTTGGGTTTTTTTGCCTTGACCCTCAAAAATGACTTCAAAAGAGAGGTGGGCCCTAAAAAAAAAAGGCTTTGAAAATTTTTTTAAAAAAGGAAACGGGGTCAATTTTAACCCTTAAATTCCCCAACAAAAAAAAAAATTTTTGGTTCCCAAAAATTTTGCTGATTTTTTTGTGACAGTGGGAAATGTTTTTTAATTTTTTGTGAAAAATTTTTTTGTTTTAAGGGATTTAAAAAATTTAAAGTTTTAAAATTCAAAAAATTTTAAAAAAATTTTGCCAAATTTTTTTTTTTCAAAAAAAAAACAGTTTACAAGAAATTTTACTTCTAAGTAAGTAAATATGTCACGGAAAAAAAATTCAAAATGCGAAACCTTGAAGGTTCCGGTTAAAACTTAAAGCGGGTCGAATTGTAAAAATTGGCCCCCGGGCTTAAAGTGCAAACCACCCCTTTGGGGGGGAAGGGGGTTAAGGAAATTTTTAAAAAAAAAAAAAGATATCGTTTCCTTTGTCGGTGAAAAAAAAAAAGATGCATCACCAGTGGATGCGCTTAAAGAACCCCCCAGGCCGCTCTGGGCCCCCCAAAGGGTTCCGGGGTTCTGACCAGGGCGACGTGATGTTGGACATGTTTTCCTGGGCAGAAAGGGTTTGTTGGGAGTCTTGCTCAATGCAATCAATAATCCCTTTCAAAACAAGTAAATTTTGGGGGGCTGCGAGGTGGAGGGGGGGGGGAGGATGGATAAAAGGATAGTAAAAATTAGTTTGGGTGGTGGTGAATGTGGATGTAAAGGGATGTATAATGATGATAGTAGTAGTAGTAGATAGTTTTTTGTGATGTAGATGAAAAAGAAGATAGAAGTACATTAAGTGTTGGGGGTGGCTTTTTATCCTTTGGAATCATTTCGTATTTCTTTCCAATGTTTTGCCCATTTTGTTTTTGGGTATTTAAAAAATTGAAAATTTTTTTTTAATAAAAATAATTTAAAAAGACGAAATTTTTTAGCTTGTTTTAAAAGGGGGAAAGAAAACGCTGTGCCCCCAATTTTCTCGGGGCTCTAAACTTTTTTCCCCTAGGAGTTTGCCCTTTTGGAAGTATTTTTAAAATTTTTAATTTTTAAAAACGAAAAATGGGTAAATGGGTAACGCCAAAATACGGTTGGGTTTTATGGTGGGGGAGGTGATCCAAGCAGGTGTTTAAAAAATCTACAAAAAATTGTAAGTTTGGAAATCGCAAATTTTAAAAAGGGGAAAGGGTTTCAGGTTTTATTGAGTATAAATTAAAATTTCCCCTTTTTACACTATCCATTTTTTGAACCCTTTTTTTATTTTAATTTCTCCTTTTCAGCTTTGCTGTATGACTGAAAATAATTTGAGAGTAATCATCCAAAATAGAGGATGTCATTAAATATTTTAAAAAAACCCTGCATGTTATTAATGTGTTATGTTGGTGGAGGGAAATTAAAAAAGCAAAAGTAGAATTCCCCCGGGGGTGGAAATTTGGTTCAGTACCCAAATAACCCTCACTTAAAAAGCCCTGGAGGTCCACGGGATCCTGGATCAAGTGGGAGATAAAAATAAAGGCGAAAGATGAAAGTATTGCCGGAGCAGATTCCCAAAAATGGGGAAACCCCAAAAAAGTAATGGGGTTGCAAAAGAAAAACGGACACGACAGCAAAAAGAATGAGAAAAGGGGGGCCAAAAGTTGATGAAAAACTAGGAAAGAATTTTGACTGCAACCCAAAAAACCCCCGCAAAAAAACAAAACCCTTTGTTTAAAAAAAAAAATGAGATCCCGTTCCCCACCCAAATCAGATCTTGGGTAACCCAAGCAATTTGAAAAGGGACAAAGGGCAAAACAAAATTAAAATACAAATGGAAAAATTGCAGCCCAGCCCAAAAGGAAACCCCGGTGCAGTCCAGCAAACAGAAAAACCCAAAAGGAAATCCAACCAGGGAAAAAAAAAAAAAAATGCTTTGTGATGAGAGCAGGAAAGAAAGTGGCTCCAGAAGACCCGAAGACATTGTTCCGGAAAGGTGATGGGAAAATAAGGTCATTTAAACTACCATTGGGAAGTTAAGGTATTTAGAAAATTTGTTATTACCTCAAAAACCCACGGGGGGCCCAGTCAGAACTCCCCCGATTATTAAAAATTCCCCCCCTTTGGGGGGGTCCCAAACCCTCCTACGAAACCGGGCCCGAAGGTGAGCCCCCAATTTTTTTAAACCCATACCCCAAATTCCCAACCAAAAAAAACGGGGGGGGCCCCATGGGAAAATGGTCGCAAACCTCTTCAAAAAGGTTGGGAAACACTTTTGGTTTAAAATGCCCCGGAAGAAGCAAACGGAAGAAACGGTTAATAATTTCCATGATCTTTAAGGTCCAATGAACTTGGCTTAAATTTTGGAGATGCAACCTTATAGGGATTTTCTTGGGGGACAAACCCAAAAAGTCCCCCCTTTAAAACCATCTTTCCCTATGCCGGTTGGCAAACCGCTGGGCTTCTCTTGAGAGAGAGACAACCTTTCCATACCTGGTCCCAAATCTGCTGCTTACATGCACAATAGAGTCAATCCTCGGACAGACAGAACCCTCCGCCTGTCCGAAGTAAATCGAGGGTAAAAACCCGAATTGCAGAAAAATGGAGACATCAAGTGGCGAGCTAGCACTATTATAAAGAGCAAACTCAGCCAAAGGCAAAAGTGACCGTCATCTTGATCAGCAGACACAAAACACCCAAAAAAGTCTCCAAGGTTAGTTTGTTCTCTCGGTTTTTATCCATTGGTCTGAGGGTGAAATGCAGAGGAGAAAGATAATGAACACCAAGTTTAGAACAAAAAGTTCCTCCCAAAACTGGAAACAAACTGGATTCTGCAGACACAATGTTCTCCGGAATGCCATGTAACCGAACCAGTGCTGAAAGAACAAGGCCCCAATTCGGAGGAGGAAGGCAACTTAGGTAATGGCAAAGAGTATCATCTTGGAAAACCTATCACGATTACCCAGTAATGGTCATTCTCTGAGAAACAGGGAGGTCGGAAATAAAATTCCATGTAATATGGGTTCATGGCCTCTTGGGCATAGGTAATGGCATTAACAAACCACTAGAACGAGAGCAAGGATTGGAATGAGAGCAAGTCCCAAGGACTGCACAAAGCCCCTGATGTCACAAGACAAAGTAGGCCCCCCCAAAAGGACCACTCACAAGTCTCTGGTACGAAAAATCCCGGGATGACAGCCAACGCGGAACATTGAATCTCAGACATCACACTCTTCTTCCATGGTCTGGGACAAACAATTTCCCAACGGGCAGCGCTAGGTTTATCCTCCTGAGCCCCCTCCGAGCCAGCCCTTAAAATTGGGCGAGATGGCGGAAAGAACTAACTCCTCTTTCAAAATAACAGCAGGATCAGATAACTCAGGAGAATCCGCAAAGAAACTCCTCGAGAGGGCATCCGCCTTAACTATTCTTAGTGCCCGGAAGAAAAGAAACCACAAAATAAAACGTGTGAAAAACAAGGGCCCACCTGGCCTGTCTAGGATTAAGTCGCTTGGCTGATTCAAGATAAACCAGGTTTTATGGTCCTTGAGGACCACACCTGTGTTTGGCTCTTCCAGCCAATGTCTCCACTCTTCAAAGGCCCACTTCATGGCCAATAACTCCCAATTTACCCACGTCATAATTAGTTCAGTTGGAGAAAATTTTCGAGAGAAAAAGGCACAAGGGTTACTCTTAGAGGTCTCTGGATCCCTTTGGGACAAAATGGCACCTGCCCCAAATCTCAGAGGCATCAACCTCCACTGAAACGGCAGGGAAACATCAGGCTGCCGTAGAACAGGAGCAGAATAAAATCTTGCTTAAGTTCCTGAAACGCAGAAACTGCCTCAGGAGGCCAGTTCACCACATCGGACCCTTTTTGGTCAAATCAGTTAATGGTTTAACAATACCGGGAAATTACCAATAAATTTACGATAAAAATTGGCAAAACCCAAAAATCTTGAAGAGCCTTCAATGAAGTAGGTTGAACCGTATCACAGATGGCCTGAACCTTGACGGGTCTTTTCAATAACAGACGGAGACAAATGAATCCCAGAAATGAGACCTTCTGTACGCCAAAAAGACACTTTGATCCCTTCACAAACAGTGCATTCTCTCTCAAAATCTGGAACACAGTCTGAACATGTTTCACATGAGAGTCCCAGTCATTGGAAAAAATCAAGATATCATCCAAATAAACGATCAGAAATGTATCCACAAAATCCCGAAAATATCATTCATGAACGATTGGAAGACGGAAGGGGCATTAGTAAGCCCAAAAGGCATCACTAGGTACTCAAATGCCCTCTGGGGTATTAAAACGCCGTCTTCCATTCATCCCGTGCTTAATGCGAATAAGGTTATATTCCCCTGAGGTCAAGCTTGGTAAACCAACTCGCACTTTTCACTCTGGAAAATAGGTCAGAAATCAAGGGTAAGGATATTGATATTTCACAGTGATCTTATTCAGGAGGCGATAATCAATACGGCCTCAATGAACCATCCTTTTTGGCCACAAAGAAAAAACCGGCGCCCAAGGGTGAGAGGATGGTCTGATATGACCCTTCTCCAAAGACTCCTTGATATAATATCGCATAGCATCGTGTTCAGGTGCAGATAAATTAAAAAGGCGACCTTTAGGAAATTTACCACCAGCAGTAACTCAATAGCGCAATCATAGCTCTTGTGAGAAGGTAAGGATGCAGACTTACTTTCAGTAAACACATCAGAAAAATCAGTCAAAAAATCAGGACATCCTAAGACTGGGAGAGGCAGAAAAAACAGGAGTGTCAGTATTAACACATTGGCAGCCCCAACTGGTCACAGACACAGATTTCCAATCCAAAATAGGATTATTGTCTGTAACCAAGGGAAACCCAGTACAATAATGTCATGCAGATTATGCAACACCAAAATTTACAGCTCTCCTGATGATCTGGTTCAACCTCATTATCACCTGAGTAGAAAACTGGGGTTTATTCTCCGCCAAAAGGGGTAGATGAATGCCCAGTAAAGGAATAGACTTCGCAGGGGTATCATGGGAAATCCGCAACGTTTGGCAAAGTCAAAATCCATCAGGTTAATAGCTGCTCCTGAATCAACAAAAGCCTGAGCCGAAAATGTGGAAGGGAGCAAATAGGGTAACAGTCAACAGAAATTTTGTCTGAACGCTACCCAAGACAACTGAGCGCGCAAAAACGTCTTCCCCGCTTAGGGCAGACGGAAATAGCATGAGAGCCGTCACCACAGTAGAAACATAACCATTGCGCTTCGAAATCATGACACTGACCCCAGAAGTCACCCCATCACACTGCATGGGCTCAGGAGCTGGTACACAAGGCAACGCTATCTCATGCATACCTCTGTGCTCACGCAAACATCTGTCAATTTGAATAGCCAAAGACATAGAATCTTTGAGACCAGAGGGAACGGGGAATCCCACCATAACGTCCTTTACATTTTCTGACAGACCTTCCGAAAAAGGGCTGCCAAAGCATAATCATTCCATTTGGTCAGGACTGCCCACTTTCAGTACCTCTGACAGTATAGCTCAGCATCTTCAAGACCCTGATTTAATGCCAACAAGGTCCTTTCAGCTTGATCTGTGACATTAGGTTCATCGTACAATAACCCCAGAGCTGAAAAAATACATCAACATCACTCAAAACAGGTCCCAGGTGTCAGGGAAAAAGCCCAATCCTGAGGGTCGCCGCGCAGCAGAGGATGACTATTTGAACCTGCTGTGCTGCGTTCCTGAGGACTTAGGTTCAAGGCAAAAAACAACTTACAGTTATTTTTGAAATTCAGAAATTTAGACCGATCCCCCAAAAATAAATCTGGTAGAATACTCTGATCCTCAGCGGCAAGCCGCTCCACACGCCAGAACAACGTGCAAACTCCATTGAGGAAAAAAAAATTCCTCCTCAGCACCAAGAGAAAAGATGGAAAAAAAATGCAAAACAGAGAAAAAAAAAAATGTACTATTTTACCTTCTGTGAGTCCATATAATTTTCAGTCTGGCGGTAATACTGTTATGTTTCGGTAGCTGAGGAGAAATTGCAAAAATTGCAAAAGTAGTAAT
Organism: Oophaga sylvatica; assembly: GCA_033576555.1. Taxonomy (NCBI): domain Eukaryota; kingdom Metazoa; phylum Chordata; class Amphibia; order Anura; family Dendrobatidae; genus Oophaga; species Oophaga sylvatica. Next base: position 9,037 of record JARQOD010012144.1, on the reverse strand, counting down.
ACACCAGGAGGCTGGAAATATTGGATTGCAGTACCCTAAACTAACCACCACACTAGAAGTGCCGTGGAGCTACCTATGGTGATCCTAGACGCCTGTCACAGCCGGAGAGATAACTACACCTAAAGGCGAAAGATGAAAACTATCTGCCCGGGAGCATTCCCAAAAGAAATAGGAAGCCCCCAAACATGAAATGGCGGTTAGACAAGAAGAAAATACGGACACAGACAGAAAATAGAATGAGCAAATGCTGGGGCCCAATCTGTCTAGATAGAAAAGCATAGGAAAGAATTCTGACTGCAACCCAAAAAAACCCTGACAAAAATACCAACACTTCAGATTAATAAAAAACTGAGATCACACGATCTCCACCACCTAAATCAGATCTCTGGTGTAACACACAGCAAATTTCAGCAAAAAGGTGACAAAGGAACAGAGCAAAAGTGCAAATCAAAATGAGCACAATTGCAGCGCCAGACCCCAAAGGGGACCAGGCTGCAGTCCACTGCTAGCAGCAAACCAGCAGAGAAAATCCAACCAGAGGAAAAAAAAACAGAAAATCACTTATCTGAATGAGAGCAGGAAAGCAAGCTGTGCTCCAAGCAAGACCAGAAGAACAATTGATTACCGGCATAGGCTGATAGGAACTCAGGTCATTATGTCATACCATTCAGAGCCAGCTGAAGGCCATTCAGTAATTAGTTCATTACCTCAGTAACCACGGAGGAGGCCCCAGCTCAGAAGTCGCTCCAAAGTATTCACAACAAATGTCACCTTTTCTGATCTGACAATCTTTAATTACGAAATGTGAATGTGGAGGTCACTTCTCAACGCAAATAAGATCTCCAGAACAAGGCAAGAACAAGGCTCTCTTAGACTTTTTATAACTTTGGACATTTTTAACTTCTTGTAAACATGAATGTATAAATGAGGCAAAAACTGAAAAAAGGAGAATGATTTCCTGATCTCTTTTTGCATATTCATTACACTTATTATTATAGCTCTTCTTCTTTCTTCATTTGGAGATGACAGCTCTCACAAAAAGGACTAGCTCTACACACTGACGCATTTCAGTAACACGTCATTTCTTTGTTGCTGGTGATGAATGTGGAGTATGCTGATACGGGAGCCCTGTGAACCGTCACCAAACTGTAGGCATCATTCAAGACTCTTTTTTTGATTAGTCGGCCAGGCGCCACAACGTTGACTGCTAATGAAAACAGGAGCGTGGATGTCAGCAGGTAGGGACGTTTCGTAGCCTTTTGCTACATATACTGTCTGGCCCGCTAGACCAGAGTTCTACAAATTTATTCACTCATCTCTATTTTCCTGCTATCTCTGTCCTCGAGTGGCTTCTCTGTCTTCTTTGTCGTGATTTCTAATTTCTATCCTTTCTTCCGTTCTCTACTAGGCACCATGGCATCACGTGGCGGGCACCGAAAGTCATTGACGGAAATTACGTGCATCACACACGAAGGCAGTGGAATGAAATGTATGGATTAACGTCAATCATAGAGGATATAAGACAGAAGAAAGAAGAGTTAGTAGAAGGAATGATGGTGGGGAGGAAGATGTGGCGAGGGCCGAGGAGGGTGTGTACAAGATTTTTTTTAAATGCCTTCACTGTCGACACTCAGATTGTCATTTTGCTAGAATTCAAACTGCAAAAAAAAAATCAAATTTTATTTTGGGGGGATATTAGTGATTATTTTACTACAAATGTTTCATTAGAATCCACCTGTTCCTGATGAATATAGATCTCCCAACCCAAACTTTTTGATAAATTTCGTGAAGAACTCAAATTTCTGAAATATATGTTCATTACTTTATTGCGACATGTCAGGTGGCATTTCGCAAATCATATAGCATAGTGACTTGTCAGCTGCTAAATTAACCCTCCCTTGTATCTGTTATGTAAGGCCTTTCTCGGAGATATGTTAGCCAGGAAGGGGGACAAATAACTTTATTATTTGATTACAGCCAATTCTATTTTTTAAAATCAATAGAAAAATAAATCTTACAACTATTTTTAGAATGTAAATTATTTTGTGTATTCAACCACCAGACTTAGGGCACCAGAAATTGCTGAGAATGAGAGCTGTCCCTCTGCAATTCCAATTTTCCATTGTGGAGCCCAATATAAAAGTCATCATGCATTAAGACTACTGTATGAATAAATCATCCTTTTAATCAATATAATGTAATTGGCTAAATACCATTACACATTATTAGAATTATATCCCTACAGTAAGTCAGGCTCTCGGTCTGCAGAAAATACTGCAAGACTTTCGACTTCTCTGAAGTTCCGTTTTATAAATCCTCCAGGAATTAATCCATTTTAATAATATCCATGATTCTTGTATTGTTAGCAGACAGGAGAAAGTACAGTCGTAGCTCAACGCGTTGAAATTTAGAATTTATTTTCTTTTTTACAACAGTGTCTCTTTTTTATACTGAATTGAAAATTTATGCAGGGAAATTTGCAATTTTTGTAAGAATATGGACTGTAAAGTATTCAAGGTGCGTTATAATAAAAATATCACGGTATCTGCTGCTTCTATCACTAGACGCTTTCTCTATCTAACACATTAATGGAACTTTTTGTAAAAAAAATTAAAAATACCACCAGTACTGTCATTTTTATAGATGAGCGTAGTCAAAAAGTAATGGTATAGCTGCAGATTTAAGATTATGCCCTCAGAATGCAATAGTTCATCTTCTTAATATTATTGCAATGGAAACTTTTGGCTCCTATTCATCAAGCTTTCATGTCAACTCAGAGATAAAGCTAAATTTTTGGCTTTTTTGACTTTTTTGTTTGAGCTTAGCTGAGGTGGGACAGTGCGTGGCGTGGCCAGGACACCACAGCTTGCTGAATTCATGATGAATTGTGGTGTACTCCACAGCAGACCAGAGTTAAATTTCTGGAGTGGCGCAGAGATGCATGCATCTCTCCATGAATCAGAAACACCTGGCTCCATCACACCCTGCTAATCAGGTCGACGTGAACAATGCTAGTCTTGATGAACGGGCTCTTTGTGTTCATTACACAGGTAAATGCAATTTTTCTGGCAAAAGGTTTTAAAACATATTTTAAGTCAATTTTGGTGCTGATTACGATATGAACTCCGTTTTTGGCTATACATCAGGATTTCGAGATATTTTCAATTTTTGATTTTTGATGAAAATTACTCCTATCGAATGTTTTATGATAAAAACACATGATTTTTGGTACTACATTTTGTATATTTTCAATCAAGGATAACAAAGATTACAAAGTCTATGTACAGCAAATCAAATAACTTACAGAATTAAACTACAAATATAAAAACACATACATATGGCACACAGATGATGGCAAAATGGCAGTTATTTGAACTTTCTTTTCTTGGTGATCTGTGATGTACAGCTTCTGGGTTGTCTTCTCTATCAAGCTCCAGCAATAGTCAGCCATCATATGTGAGTCCTACCGGCATTGATACGTTCTTCCATTGTTTTAATGTCCTAATGAAACGCTCCCCTTGTTCCTCGCTCACATCCCAAGGTTCTCTGGAAAAAAGTCCAAATTGCTGTGTAAATAGTGAATTTGATACTCATTTACATCCAAGATTTCGCCAGGACTCATTAGTAGCTCTTCCACAATCTCTTCATAGTTGTCTGCTTTCTTATTCCCTCGAAAATTCTGCACCACATTACAAAATGCAATCCAAGCTCTTTCTTCTGTCTCATTCATTGATGTGATAAAATTTGGGTCTCTCATAAGTGTTCTTATTTGAGGTCCATCAAATATTCGGCCTTTTTTTTCTTCACTAAGACCAGGAAAAGTTGAACATATATAAAGCATTTTTCCACTGTGATTGAGGAGCTTTGACAAACTGCTTCATCAAAAACCAAGTTTTATGTGCAAGGGAGGAAAATAATGTTCTTCCTAGAGGATCATGGATGACATTCTTATCGCCAAATGCCAAATCTGTCGTTGAGGCCCTTCGTTTTCCCAATGCTCTGCTGTAGCTCTACTGTCCCCGTAGCACAGAAACAAGGGTGTTTTGTGCACCCTCCTTGCAGACCAAAAGAAAGTTAACCATTTTCAAATAAACACAAAAAATTAACCACCCATGAACATTTATTGTAACCTCTCTAGAACAATCTTAAACCGGCACTTTTCATACATACTTAATTTATCATGGAATTCATGAAAATGGGCTATATACCGATAGCGCAAAACGTGATGTGATAGAGAAATTATAAGATCAGATTTGAATTCAGCACCCTCAAATTAGTTAAAACTGTTCTTAAAGTCCATGCCAGAATTTTTTTTTTTTTTGTAGACCAGTGTAATTGTATAAAATGTATATCATTAAATGGGACCTTTCATCAGTTTGCGCATGTCAAACTGGCCACATTATGGAATAGTGGCTGAACATTGAATAAAACATTTTTATTTTTTTAATTTTCATCTCTGTTGCAATAGAAGTTAAAATTTATATTCTAATATATTGGGAAGACAAGGAAGCATTAGCAAAAAAGTCCATCTCTGGGTGTCCTTATTTTTTTCCCTGCTTGATGTTGACCAATCGTAAGCTGGAGGTGGTCATGTAATGCAGGAGAGAAAAAAAGAACACCTAAGGGCTCATTCATATGTCAGTGATTTGTCTTGTACTATAAAAACGGTCCAAGTTTCATCAGTTTTTGGTCAGTTTTTATCAGAATTTCATCAGTTTTTCTCATACAGTAGGAATAAAAAAAAGAAGGTGGTTTTTCAAGCTCCTATCCAATAGTCCATGAAAAACGAACAGAACATGGATGACATTCAAGTCCGTTTTTTTCATGGACCCATAGACTTGTATTGGCAAGATTGATCCAGGGCTCAGATCAATTTCAGACATATCTCCATGATTTTGGGAGGACCACTTGGTCCGAAAAAAAAATTGATGTGTAGAAAGGAAAGGTACGAGTGCTATCCAGGGCCGGGTCAGCACCCGGCCAACCCGGGAAAAGTGCCGGGGCCCTGAGCAGGCGGGGGGCCCATCGCCGTCGGGCACCCCGGGGCCCGTTAGCAGAGGAGAACGGTGTCAGCGCTCCCACTGGGCCCCCCCGTTTGTTCAGGTCCCCGGCAGCAGCTGGCACAATACTTACCTCTCCCGTGCCTCCGCTGCCGCACTCCGGGCTCCAGGGGGCGCCGGCGCTTCATCTCACAGCAGCCCCGCTGAATAAACTCATCATTCAGCGGCCGGCTGTGGACAGAGGTGCGGACGCCGGACAGGGAGATGTGATGTGTCTGTGTGTGGTTTTGTAGTGCGGTGCTTTGTGTGTGTATGTATGTATGTATGTATGTATGTGAGAGAGGCTTGTGTGCTGCGGTGCTGTCTGTGTGTATGATGGGCAGGCATTGATGATAATGGTCGGGCATTGATGATGAGGGGGAGGCGATGATGATAATGGGCAGGCATTGATGATGATGGGGAGGTGTATGATGATGATGGGCAGGCATTGATGCTAATGGGCAGGCATTGATGATGATGGGGAGGTGATGTTGATAATGGGAAGGCATTGATGATGATGGGGAGGCGATGTGATGATGGGCAGGCATTGATGATAAGGGCAGGTATTGATGATGATGGGGAGGCGATGATGATGATGGGCAGGCATTGATGATAATGGGGAGGCCTGATGATGATGGGGAGGCAATGATGATGATGGGAGGCGATGATGATGATGGGCAGGCATTGATGATAATGGGGGGCAATGATGATGATGGGGAGGCGATGATGATGATGGGCAGGAATTGATGATAATGGGGAGGCCATGATGATGATGGGGAGACAATGATGATGATGGGGAGAAAATTTCATGATGATAATGGGGAGTCTTTCCACAGCACCCTTTCTGAGCTGTAACAGTGCGGGAACGCAGCAAAACGCAGAGGAGAGCTCCATATTTTGTATGGAGCATTATATGGGGACCAGTATCCTGTATGGAGATTATATGTGGTCCAGTATTCTGTATGGAGCATTATTTTGGGTCCGTATTCTGTATGGGCATTATATGGGGATGGGGGGTGACATCCTGCATGGGGTTTATATGGGTGATGAGGGGAGGGGCTATGTGGTGCCCATAATATTGTATGGAGGACTGTACTGTCCAGTCTGTACTGTGCGCTGTGAGGATTTGGCGGTTTTTGAGCTATTGTTACAATTTACAATAGATATCACCATGTAATAGAAGAAGTGAAAAAATTTTGGCATTGTACTGTACCTATAGTTCTCTGCCGTATCTGTGCATCATGAATTTTGGTCTGTGTTAAAGGGGCCCCCTGAGGCTCTTTCGCCCCGGGCCCATAAAAACCTGGAGCCGGCCCTTATGCTATCCATAAAACCCAGAAGAGAACTTGGATGAGAAAAAAAAACTATGAATGAGTCCTATAGTGAAAGCCAGGAACAAAAGCACCAGATGGGATGGTTCCAGGGTTTCTCTGTATTGCTACAACCTTGTGCCGGGTTTTCACCAAGTGTGCACAACAAAAGAGGGGGTGCACAGGACTTATCTATTGCATAAATGAGCCTTACATTAGACTCCTCACCCCTTTTGGATAATTATTGACCCCGGGATCCAATAGCACATACGTTAATAGTAAACATAAGTTCTAGAAGGGTCCCCATTCAAGAACTTCATTTTATTAGGTGGGGTAGAGAGCGGCTAAAAAAAAGTGTATAATGCTGTGGTTGATCTATCATGTATGTCCTGGACAGCTGATTGAGTGCAGCGGTTTCTCCTATAGGTTTCATTGATCAGGTTGTCCGAACATCATTACAATTGAGGAACAATTCTACCAAGAAGGTATAGTCCATATCAAGCAACCCTACTAGAGCAAAGGAAACTTGTTCTCGGGTATGGCTCATAGTTCCCCAGCATGTTTTTACCCCTTCTGTGGTGTTAATATACCCTAAAGAGGGTTTTCAAAAACCTTAAGTTTCTCCACTATCGATAAAGGACTCCAGCAATCCAAAGAATGGAGGTCTTCAGAGACCTGTCTGAATGAATGGGAAGTCAAACACGCACACCACAAGTCGCTCCATTCATTCTCTTTGGAACTGCCGGGAGATAGCCAAATTATTTGCATCAGGATTGATTGGGGTCCAGCTTTCAGACCCACCAATCATTAAGTTATTACTATTCTATCAATGAGAGATTACTTAAAAAAAAAACCTTTAATTGAAAAGACGTTACTGTATTAAAGTCATCCCTTGAAACGTTCAAACTTTTTTTCTGTCAAAATATACAAAAATGCGGTATTTTTACCTATCTACTACAACTTTACTTGACTCGGAGTTTTACTACAGAAGTTTCCTAAAGCTATGATTGCCAAGACAGCAACTTTTTTTTGTTGACGAGAAGCCAAAGGAAGTCAATTAGGTCTTATACTTCATTAATGATCCCCAAAATCACATTTATAGCAGGACTCATATTGAGTGCTTCACTAGACAGTCCTATATCTGGATACATTTCTGAATATTGGTATTAAGGTTATGAATATAGTGTGGGATAATTAACTTCTACTGGGGTGAATTCAAGCACGTCTCTTTTAAGACATTTCCCCAATTAGATGTTCTTTGGAGTCCTATAAGCTTATGTAATATTAAAAGGTGGACAAAAATGTTGCTAGAATCGTTGAGAGGCACAAGATGCTAAACTACTACTGTAAATAAAATCTAAATATATTAGTGTTTGAGGGTTATGTAGATCACATACTTTTCTAGATCTTTCTGACTTATGATGTTATATCAAAAAAAAGTATTATTTTATCAATATTTAGTATGCAAAAGTTTATTCTATCAGATGCGAGACAATTTGAATCTTGTATCTTATGCTAGTAAGGTTACAGCCCAGGGCAAGAGCCTATTCTTACTACATATCGGGAATGTACTCACTTGGAGACAGCTGATAGCGGTGATGGGTCAGTCCCTGTCTCCCCTCTGAGTGTTATGCTTATCATAAAAATCTCCTGCAGCATCCTATCCCCAGAGTTAGTGAGACACAGGTGCTGAGCTTCCCCATCACTGCTATCATTTGTACTCCAAAATTTATTTTTGATAATAGGGGGGGAAAGCGGGGGTTTTCGAAGACCTTAGTTTAAAAAAAATTATAGGAATAAAGACATATTCCCCTAATAAAGTGACTTGTAAAGTTAATTACTTTCCATGCTGGACAATTTATAATATATCCAATTTAAAAGTTGACTTACGTTTCAGTTAAGTTTCTAGTTTTTCTAACTGTTTACCTTCTAATTTAAAAGGTACTGTGTGTTAGGGGTCGAGTTCCTGCTTCTGCACAATGGGAATCTCGAATCATCCCTGCTGGGTCTCCCATCCATCTCCGGCCACAGTGGACTCTGCTCAGCAGAGACATTGGCCCCAGCGTCTCACCCAGTCTAACACTGTGCAGAGGATTACTGCTGCCTCTCCAGGTTTGCTATTGTAGCCATTTCTGGTCAGCGGCGAGCAGACGTCTTTGGGACTAAGTCCTGCGTTTCTCCATCTGAGCATGCCCAGGGCAAGATCTCCCATTGGATATCAGGGGTCACATGCCCGGTTACAGCAGCAACTCCCATTGGTCCCAAAAGGTCCTGAAACTGCTTGTGTTCTGGAACAGTTTCTAATTGGGGCCTTTTTTTGGAAGGTCCTGTGGCTGCTACTATAAAAGGTGCGCATGACCGCTCGGCCATGCGCTAGTATCAATTGTGTTATGTGCTTTGCGCTAGTGTGATCATGCATGCATTTGGTTAGGGCTCGGCTGAATAAGCCCTAGAATACCGGCACTCGGGTGAGATTTGTATGCACGTGTTCAGGGCTTGGCTGAAATAGCCTCTAGAATACCGGCTACCCCCGGTGAGGATTTGCTTGTTTGCTTTGCTGACTGCATGACCACGGATGCTATCCGCACAGCAGTTATCTGTGTACCCCTGTGGTTTACGGCGTCTCTATCTTGGTCTTCCCTAGCGACTCTGGGTGAACAGAGCTTATACCGCCCAAAAGTTTCCCCC
>JARQOD010012143.1:0-20780 GCA_033576555.1 Oophaga sylvatica | reverse complement strand
GAGACCAGCGGCCTTGAGCCGTGTGATGGAGGAACACAGCTCCCCATCCGAGGAGACTGGCATCGGTGGTCACCACCAGCCAATGGACAGGCAGAAAGGATTTTCCTTGATTCAGTGATGAGGATTTTGTCCACCATTTCAAGGAGCTTCTGACTGTGGGAGACAGACTGAAGCGGCGACCTAGAGACGCAGGGTTCCTGTCCCAAACTGATATTAGCTCCTGTTGAAGAGGGCGAAGATGGAATTGAGCGAACGGTACTGCTTCGATGGACGCTACCATTTTCCCCAGGACCTGCATAGCGCTCCGCAGAGAGTGGGAGTGGCCTAGAGACAACAGGAGTACTCCCCGCCTCAGAGAAGCGATCTTCTCCGGAGGGAGAGATACCAACCCTTGGGAGGTGTCCAGAATCATTCCCAGAAAAGGAATCTTCTGAGAGGGAATGGGAAGAGACTTGTCTAAATTGACTAGCCAACCCAGGCGAGAGAGGGTGTCGATAGTGATCTCGACACTCTCTGCGCAGGCCCGAAAAGTCGAACCTTTGATGAGTAGGTCGTCCAGGTACGGGAGGACCACCACGCCCCGAGTGTAAAATTGACATGGCGGCCGCCATGACCTTTGTGAACACTCTGGGGGCGGTTGCGAGACCGAAGGGCAGAGCGGCAAATTGAAAATGATCCTCACCGACAGCAAAACGCAGAAACTTTTGATGACCTCTGAAAATCGGAATGTGTAAATACGCATCCTTGATGTCGATAGACACCAAGTATTCTTTTCTCTCTAGAGATGCGACAACAGAACGGAGGGATTCCATCCTGAAATGACGGACTCTGATGAATTTGTTTAGCAATTTTAGGTCCAGAATAGGACGCAAGGAGCCGTCCTTTTTGGGAACCACAAAGAGGTTTGAGTAAAACCCTTTGAATCTTTCCTTGTGAGGAACTGGGACGATGACCCCGCTGGAACGAAGCATGTTCAGAGCCTGAAGAAAAGGGAATGCGAGATCCTTGGACTTGGGGGGCGAGACTGAAAAGAAACGTCTTGGGGGAGGGACAAGAATTCGATCTTGTAGCCGGAGTGTACAAGATCGAGGACCCACCGGTCTTGAACGACCGATCCCCAGACTTTGTGAAACAAGAGTAGGCGGCCGCCTACTTTGTTTGGGTCCCCCGTCCTCAGCAAGGAGTCATTGGGAAGACAATTTGCGAGAGGAGGAGCTCCTATTTCCCGCCTGAGAGAATCTGTTTCTCCAGGGCTGAGAGGACCTAGACGATGGTTGCGAGCCCCTATCTCTGCGAGATGGACGGGGCGCTCGAGCTGAGGTCGAGGCAGAGGACCAATTAAAGGAGCTACGAAATGGCCGGGAACGAGTTTGGTATTGAGACCGAAAAGGCCGATTGATTCTGCGCTGCGGAAGAAATTTGCTTTTGCCACCAGTAGCGTCAGAAATAATCTGATCAAGGCGATCTCCAAAGAGACGCCCTGACAGATAAGGCAGCGAAGTCAAAGTCCTCTTTGAAGCAGCGTCTGCGCACCACTCCCGGAGCCAAAGGGACCTCCGAATGGCGATAGCATTGGCAGCTGTGAGTGCAGCGCAATTAGCTGCATCTAGGGACGCATGAACCATGTAGTCACCTGCCCGAGTAATCTGATAGGCCAGATTACGTGCCTCGGGGAAAGAGAAATATCACTAGTTACTTTAACTAGGTTCTCAACCCAGGCCACCATGGCCCTTGCTACCCAGGTGGCCGCAAAGGAAGGAGAAAGAGATGCTCCAACCGCCTCAAAAATCGATTTAGCGAGGTTGTCAATCTGTTTATCTGAAGGGTTCCTAATGGATGAACTATCTGAAACAGAGAGTAGGGTTTTTGAAGCCAAGCGAGATACTGGAGGATCCACAACTGGAGATTCAGTCCACTCTTTCGCTACAGTTGCTGAAAATGGGTATCGTGCTTTCAGAGACTTCAGTCCTGAAAAACGTCTGTCTGGACGCTCCCTGTGTCCCTGAACAATATCCGTAAATTCAGGGTCATTACTAAACACCTTGTGAGCACGTTTGGCTCTTTTGAAGGAGATAGGATGATTCGGTTGAGACCCGGGTTCATCATGTAGCTTGAGGATTTTATTAATTGCCTCAATGAGAGAATCTAACGATTCTTGAAAGTCTGGCGAGTTGGGGTCATCACCAATGTCCGACTCGTATTCCGAATCATGATCACTAAGATCTCTGGGAGGGGGGGAGCGAGAGCCTGAGCTCGCCGATGCCGAACCGCTAGATGGATTGGGAGATGCATTATGGCGGCGTTTTCTGGACGACCGCTTTGCGGACGCCGTGGGTCGGCCTCTGTCAGATGAGGTCTCTCTGAAGGCTAACGGGCCCCTTTCTGGAAAAGGGACGCCCTGGCTAGAAGCGGAGCCACGGAAGGTATCCAAGGCCCTAGTCAGAGAATCCATGGACTGCGCTAAAAACGCAGGCCACCCTGAAGGACCTGGCTCAATGGGATCAGGAATAGGTAGGGACTCCTGAACGGTAGTAGGGGGCTCCTGAGCGGAAGAAGCAGTGGGCTCTTGGGCACATGATGCGCAGAATTGTGAACCATGCTTTGACAGCAGGGAAGCGTTGCATGAAATGCAGGCGGCATATACTACGATGTAGTTTTTGTCAGCCTTTTTAGTGCCCTTTGATTGTGACATATTTCTGCACCTGAGAGCCTGCTGCAGGAGAAGAGTCAAGCGCTGTGTAGACCTAGTCGCAGCGTGCACTTACCCAGGTCCTGTGTGTGAACCAGGGAAGGAGGAGGATGGCGTCTGCAGCGCTGTCCCACAAGAAGATGGCGCCTGAGATTACAGTAGCGCTTCTCGTATGAGACGAGAAGCGCCAGAAGCAGTGGGAGGAGAGGGGGAGGAAACAGGAGGGAGCCCCATGTCATCTGAAGGCAGCCAATAGCGTGTGAGGTGGGCGGAGACACCCGGACAGCCCACTCCCCTTGAGGCCTATCCCGGCCCGAAGCCGGGGACTAAATTTGACTGCGGCCTATCCCGGGCCGAAGCCGGGCACTAAATTTCTGGTTGCGGCCTATCCCGGGCCGAAGCCGGGGACTAAATTTAGGCTGTGGCCGCGGCGCGATTGGAAGCGCTAGCGGCGCGACGCAGGTGCGGCCGCAGTGCGACGCAGAAGCGGTCGCGGCGACCTGTGCCCGATGGCTGTATTCACTGCGGGGAGCCCGAAGATGAAGAAGGGGGAACACCGCAGGACTACGGCAGCTATGGCCGTACTTCCTCAATCCACCATTCCCTTTCAATAGGGAGGTGGAGAGGGATCTTATATGCCTCCAGACAGCCACCGCTTTCAGGAGGTGGAAAGGGGTATGCATCCATGGTGCCACGCGAATCACATCGTCCACATCGAGAGGTATCTCATGGGGAGAGCGGCCCATTCAAGGGATCTGTCGCCCCATGGTAGCGTGGCAGGAGGGGTACGTGGAGGAGATACTCCACGATGCCGCCTGTTGTTGATTTTTGGGAGATCGTGACTTTTCGTACAAGTCCCGTCGCCCATCCATGCGTGAAGAAAGTAAAATAATAAAAAAAGGTAAAAAATGAGAAAAAAAGTGGGGTCTGAGAGCAGACCCTAGTGCCTCCTACAGACACTAAGCAAGAACTGGTTCAGGATTGAGCCAACAGAGGGTGTATACTGCAGGAGGAGTAGTTAATCTTTTGTGCTTATGTATTGCTTAGTGTCCTCCTAGTGGCAGCAGCATAACACCCACGGTCTGTGTGTCCCCCAATGAGGCGATGGAGAAAATGAGTTGACTCAATCTTTGCATTGTGAGTCTGTGTGTACCACACTAAGCATGGAGAATAGAAAGAGAACTAAGACTTGACAACCAAAATTGTTGAAAAATATTATCAACCTCAAGATTACAACTCCATTTCCAGAAATCCTGATGTTCCTTTGTCCAGTGAGCAACATAATCAAGAGGTTTATAACCCATGGCATAGTAGCTAATCTCTCTGGATGTGAACGGCAGAGAAAAATTTATGAAAGGTTGCAACGCAGGCTAGCCCGGATGGTGAATAAGCATGCCCAATCAAGTTAAAAAAAAATTCAAGCTGTCCTGCAGGCTCAGGGTGCATTTCAGAGTCAGTGCAAACTGTCAACATTTGAATGAAATGCTATGGCAGGTGTCCCCCCCCCCCACTGCTGACAGACATAAGCAGCTAGACTGCAGTTTGCCAAAATGTACGTAAGCTGAAAGCCTTCTGGGAAAGCGTCTTGTGGACAGATGAGACCAATATAGAGCTTTTTAGTAAAGCACATCATTCTACTTTTATCAAAAACTGAATGATGCCTCCAAAAAGACAGTACCCATAGTGGCATGTAAAAATGTGGGCACCAAAAGGAACAGATTCTGGAAATATTTTTGAGTTGGAGGTGGCAAGAGTTTGGACGTGTGGTTTGAAGGACAGGGCAGAGTCGAGAGTTAGGCTAAGTTCACACGTTGCGGAATTGCCGCGGAAATTTCCGCGGCAATCCCGCACTTCTCCCGCAGGAAATACGCACGTTTTTTTTATGCTGATTCCCGCCAGAATAATAGCGTTTTGCAAGCGTAATTAGCTTGCAGAATGCTAGCGTTTTCCTAGCGATCTGTAGCATCGCTTGGAAAACTGATTGACAGGTTGGTCACACGAGTCAAACATAGTGTTTGACAAGTGTGACCAACTTTTTACTATTGATGCCGCCTATGTCGCATCAATAGTAAAAAGATCTAATGTAAAAATAATAAAAAAAATAATAAATAATGATATTCTCACCTTCCGGCGGCCCCCGCAGCCTTCCCGCCTCTCAGCGACGCTCCGGCAACTCTGGTCCCAGGAGTGCTTTGCAACAAATCACACCGATGACGTAGCATCTCGCGAGACCGCTACGCCATCTGGGTGATTCTCGCAAAGGACTCTTGGGACCGGAAGTTGCCGGGAGCGTCGCTGAAGGCGGAAGGCTGCGGGGGCCGCGGAAGGCTGCGGGGGCCGCCGGAAGGTGAGAATATCATTATTTTTATTTTAATTATTGTTTTACCAGGGATATGGTACCCAGGGCCTGGAGGAGAGTCTCCTCTGCTCCAGACCCTGGGTACCATCCGCACATGAACGCTTACTTGCGCATAGTGGGCATAGCCACATGCGGAAAGTAAGCGGTTCAATGCATTCCTATGGCGGCGGAATCACCGCGATTACGCTAATTAATGAACATGTGCTATTTTTTCCGCAAAAGCGTTTTTTTCGCGGAAAAAAACGCAACATGTGGCCAAAACATGCGGAATCAATTAACATGTATAGGATGCTTAATGCTTGCGTTTTTATCGCGTTTTACCGCGGAAAACGCGCGAAAAACCGCGAAAAAAACGCAATTATTCTGATCGTGTGCACTTAGCCTTACTCCGAGGCAGCGGATTTCAGGTGCGGGAGAGCAATGATGCCATTTACCATAATAGATAGATCGGGTAGGGAATATACGTGAGATGGAGGAAAAATGATGAGTTTGGTTTGTCTACTTGAGTTTTAGGAAGCAGAGGTGAGGATGATATGGCTGCTAGACACTCCAGGATTCTGGAAAGCAGAGAGGCGACATCTGGGCCGGGGAGGTAGATCTGAGTGTCGTCCGCATACAGGTGCTGCTGGAAGCCATGGGACTTTGAATTGTCCTAGGCCAAGGGTATAGATGGGAAAAAGTAGGGCCCAGGACGAGACTTGAGAGACACCAACAGAGAGAGTGGGATCAGGAGATAGTGTGGAGACGCTAAATGTGCGGGCGGAAGGTAAAAGGCGAGCCAGGACAGGCAAGGTCTTTGATGCCAAGGGAAGAAGAATCTGTAGCAGTAGGCAGTGGTCGACTGTGTTGAAGGCAGAGGACAGTTCTAGGAGGAGGATGGAGAACTCTGTTAGCTTTGGCTGTAAGTCATTAGTAATTTGGTCAGGGTAGTTTCAGTGGAGTGTTGGGGGTGGTAGCCAGATTGGAGGTTGTCAAGGAGAAAGATGAGAGGTGGGAGAAAAGTTGAGCGCGGACATGCTGTTCAAGGAGTTTGGAAGCAAACGGGAGCAATGATATGGGGCGATAGCTGGGCATAGCAGTTGGGTCAAGGTTTGATTTTTTGCTTATGGGTGTGGTGGCATGTTTGAAGGCAGAGGGAAAGGTACCAGAAGATAGCGATATGTTGAAGAGATTGGTTAGGGCTGGAATGTTAATATCTATTCATATGCAATAGCCATTTACTATTCCACAGCAATGTGTTAGCAGATTAAATACTATCTATAGCTTGGTGTGTGTGTGTGTCAAAAGTGTTGGCACTCTTGAAGTTTCCTCCAGAAACTTATTGTAATTACACGTGTTAATCAATTTCCTTTGTGTATTGGAACAACACAAAAAGAGGCAAATTGGACATAATTTCACACACAACCTGAAAAATGGGCCTAACAAAAAATTGTTGGGGCTCTCAATTTAACATGCATGTCTGCACACCCTTTGGAAATAAATAACTGCAATCAATCGTTTCCTATAACCATCAACAAGCTTCTTACAGCTCTCAACTGGAATTTTTGACTTCTTTTTGCAAACTGCTCTAGGTCGCTCATATTTGAAGGGTGCCTACTCCCAACAGCAATTTTAAGATCTTCCCACAGGTGTTGCATGGGAACATCTACAATAGACAACCTCAAAAGATGCAAGCTGAAGGTTTTACAAAGGCCCTCACAGTCCCCTGATCTGAACATCATTAAAAATCTGTGGCTAGACCTCAAATAGCAGTGCATGCAAAATGACCCGGGAATCTCACAGAATAGCAAGAATTTTCCAAGGTAGAATGGATGAAAAACTCTCAAAGAATTGAAAAGCTCTTGGCTAGCTACAAAAAAAATGTTTACAAGCTGTGGTACTTTCAAAAGGGATGCTACTTGGTACTAACCATGCAGGGTGCCCAAAACTTGCTTTTTCCTTTTTGGAATTTTTTAAAATGTAAAATATATTTTGTTTTTGCCTAAAACACAAAGGAAATGTGTCTAACTCTAGGTCTTTTAGAGATCATTTCATCAACTTGCTTAACTGTTCAAAATAATGGTAATTTCTCAGCCCTCAAGCTACAAAACCTCTTGTGCATGCCGTCATCATCTCCCGCCTTGATTACTACAACACCCTCCTCTGTGGCCTCCCTGGTAACTCTCTTGCACCACTCCAGTCTGTCCTCATCTCTGCTGCCCGACTAATCCACCTCTCTCCTTGCTACTCCTCTGTTTCTCCCCTCTGCAAATCCCTCAACGAATCCAGTTCAAACTACAGTCATGGCCAAAAGTTTTGAGAATGACACAAATCTTATATTTTCACATGATCTGCTGCCCTCTGATTTTTATGTGTGTTTGACAGATGTTTTTATCACAGACAGAAATATAATAATTGCAAACATATGAGTAACAAAAGCTTATATTGACAGTTAGAATGAGTTAATGCAGCAAGTCAATATTTGCAGTGTTGACCCTTCTTCTTCAGGACCTCTGCAATTCTCCCTGGCATGCTCTCAATCAACTTCTGGACCAAATCCTGACTGATAGCAGTCCATTCTTGCACAATCAATGCTTTCATTTTGTCAGAATTTTTAGGTTTTTGTTTGTCCACTCGTCTCTTGATGATTGACCACAAGTTCTCAATGGGATTAAGATCTGGGGAGTTTCCAGGCCATGGACCCAAAATCTCTATGTTTTGTTCCCTGAGCCATTTAGTTATCACCTTTGCTTTATGGCAAGGTGCTCCATAATGCTGGAAAAGGCATTGTTGATAGTCAAACTGCTCTTGGAGGGTTGGGAGAAGTTGCTCTTGGAGGACATTCTGGTACCATTCTTTATTCATGGCTGTGTTTTTAGGCAAGACTGTGAGAGCCGATTCCCTTGGCTGAGAAGCAACCCCACACATGAATGGTTTCAGGATGCGTAACAATTGGCATGAGACAAGACTGGTGGTAGCGCTCACCTTGTCTTCGCCGAATGAAGCGTTTTCCTGATGTCCCAAACAATCGAAAAGGGGATTCATCAGAGAAAATAACTTTATCCCAGTCCTCAGCAGTCCACTGCCTGTACCTTTTGCAGAATATCAGTCTGTCCATGATGTTTTTTCTGGACAAGTGGCTTCTTTGCTGTCCTTCTTGAGACCAGGCCTTGCTCCAAGAGTCTCCGCCTCTCAGTGCGTGCAGATGCACTCACCTGCCTGCTGCCATTCCTGAGCAAGCTCTGCACTGCTGGTAGCCCGATCCCGCAGCTGAAACACTTTTAAGAGACGGTCCTGGCGCTTGCTGGTCTTTCTTGGGCGCCCTGAAGCCTTTTTGGCAACAATGGAACCTCTCTCCTTGAAGTTCTTGATGATGCGATAGATTGTTGACTGAGGTGCAATCTTACTAGCTGCGATACTCTTCCCTGTTAGGCCATTTTTGTGCATTGCAATGTTGACTGCACGTGTTTCTTTAGAGATAACCATGGTTAACAGAAGATAAACAATGATGCCAAGCACCAGCCTCCTTTTAAAGCAGCGGTTCTCAACCTGTGGGTCGCGACCCCGGCGGGGGTCGAACGACCAAAACACAGGGGTCTCTTAAAGCCATCGGAAAATACATATTTCCGATGGCTTTAGCCGCTGAGAAGTCGCGCTACCCGACGGGGAAGCGGGTGTGCAGCACATATCATGTAAGTGCCCTCAGGAACTTTCCTTATATTTCAGCATTCCCTTTATGCCAGCCGTTCATGAATGGTTTATGTCCCTAGTGGACTGTGGTATATTTACTGGGGATTTGTTAGGCTGAATATAATTACTATCTTTGAATGTGGGATATGTTTTCCCTTACTAAATGAGTCTGATTCAGTGCACATTTGAGCACATGGGCCACATGTTTTTTTGCCTCCCCGTTTGGATTAGCAGCATCTCTAGTTAATTTTGTTTATTATTCTATTTTAATTAATTGTCTTAATAAAATGTTACTTTTGCAATTTATACTATTTTTTTCTGGTGTTATTCAGGTGAGGTGTGTGTGGTGCGATGTGTGTGTATGTGAGAGAGTGCTGCGGTGCTGTCTGTGTGTGGTGCTGTACGTGTGTGGTGGTGGGGGAGGCAGTGATGGTGGTGACGAGGCAATGATAATGATGGGTGAGGCAATGATGATGGGGTAGGCAATGATGATGGGGAGGCAATGATGATGATAATGGGGAGTCTTTCCACAGAGCCCTTTCCTAAGCCGTAACAGTGCAAAACGCAGCGTAGTGCAGAGGAGAGCTCCATATTTTGTATGGAGCATTATATGGGGACCAATATCCTGTATGGAGCATTATTTGGGGTTCAATATTCTTTATGGAGCATTATATTTGGCCCATAATACTGTATGGAGGACTATGTGGTGCCCATAATATTGTATGGAGGACTGTACTTATTTTTTGGTTTGGGGGTCACCGCAACTTGAGGAACTGTATTACGGGGTCACGGCATTAGAAAGGTTGAGAACAACTGTTTTAAAGTGTCCAGTGGTGTCATTCTTACTTAATCATGACAGATTGATCTCCAGCCATGTCCTCATCAACACCCACACCTGTGTTAATGGAGCAATCACTGAAAAGAGGTTAGCTGGTCCTTTTAAGGCAGGGCTGCAATGATGTTGAAATGTGTTTTGGGGGATAAAGTTCATTTTCTAGCCAAATATTGACTTTGCAAGTAATTGCTGTTAAGCTGATCACTCTTTATAACATTCTGGAGTATATGCAAATTGTCATTAGAAAAAGTGAAGCAGTAGACTTTGTAAAAATTAATATTTGTGTCATTCTCAAAACTTTTGGCCATGACTGTACTAACAATGACCTACAAAGCCGTCCACAACCTGTCCCCTCCCTATATCTCTGAACTAATTGCCCAATATCTTCTCTCACATAATCTTCGATCCTCCCAAGACCTTTTACTATCCTCCATACTTATTCATTCCTCACACAACTGCCTCCAAGATTTCTCCTGAATATTCCCCATCCTCCAAACTTTGTAGGAAAAGCCCTCTAATGCCAAGATCCCACAATGAGCATCTTGTGCATTCTTGATGCTACACAAAAAAATATTAGCGTACGATAGTTCAAAAACAGAAGTAATTTTTTTTTAAAAACAGATAATGTTTTAAAGAAAAAAAAATAAAGAGCAGCTAAAAAAATAAAAAACTCCTCAAAAGATGCAATGAAAACAAAATGCTTCCAACCAAATTTGGCTAGTTTGTGCAGAAATGCTGGAGCATCAATAAACACAAACCCAGACAGCTGGTATGCACCTGTATACAGTTTGTTCAATTATAGTAAACCACAAAATGAGCTTTTCTATAGAGAGACCCCAAAAACATACCATGCAGTAGAAGGTTGGGTGGGTTTTTTTTTTTTAAACTGGCTCCTGTAGTGGGAGGATGCCAGGCATAGATTATGGCCACAGTCAAATGTATAGTGGTAAGTTCACACAGGGTGTTTTTGCTGCTTTTTTTCTGCAGCAAAACCTGATCTTCTTGACAGTAAAGAAGCTGCAGAAAAAATGCAGGTTTAGGTGCGTTTATGGTGCATTTTTTGTTGCAGATTTGGTGCGTTTTTTTGTGTCTTTGTCCATGCTAATGTCCTTGACTTTATGCTGCAAATGATACCTGTTTTTTTTTTTTTTTTCAACACCCATTCAAGCCAATAGGTGAGAAATGCTGCAAAAACGTTGAAAGAAGTGAAATGCTCTATGTCCAAAAAATGCAGCAAAGCACAAAGTCCTGATGACACAAAACCAATGTGTGTGCATGAGATTTCTGAAATTGCACAGGCTTTGCTGGTAATGGAAAAAGCAGCTGAAAATTAGCATAAAAACGCTGAAGAAAAAAAAAAAAAAACGCAGCAAAAACACGGATTTTGGTAAGAACTTACCTGTAAAATCCTTTTCAGCGAAGGAAGGGAGGGAGACACAGGATTCATTACTGATGGGTAGGCGGAGCCCCAGATCAGGATGTCACCTCAGATCAAAAGCGTGCTGACTGGCTGGCCCCTTCAGCTCAGGCTCCTCCTACTCAGCTCCAGTCGTACCAAAGCTTTAGGGAAGAACCAAGATCACCAGCGGAGCAACATAACCCTGTCTGAAGGAACTTCAGAGAAAAACACAAGGATACAGGTTATGTACACAAAGTAAGCCAAAAACCACAGAGTTCCAGGTACTAATCACTGAACCTGACTACTGCGATGAGCTGGCGATGCTGAAAAGAGCCTTAACGCGCTGACCTCAGTCCAGATAATCGCTATCAGATAAGAGTCGCGCTGCATCTGAAAACATCAACACACTTCTGCCTTGGGCGGGATCTGTGTCTCCCTCCCTTCCTTCGCTGAAAAGGATTTTACAGGTAAGTTCTTACCAAAATCCGTGTTTCAGCTGCAGAATGGAAGGGAGGGAGCCACAGGATTCATTACTGATGGGACGTCCCAAAGCAGTTCAAAAAATAAGGGTGGGAAAAAACCAACAAAAGGCAGAAACCCAACAACCTTAACAAGAAAGCGCAACCAGCGCTAAAACACAAGTTCCACAAGAACTTCAAACTACAGCTGCCTGCAAGACCCTACGTCAGAGGGCTGCATCAGCAGAAGCACTGACGTCCACTTTATAAAACTTTGTAAACGTGTGGACAGAACGCCAAGTTGCCGCCCGGCAGAGCTGCACTGCCGAGGCGCCTTGATGAAAAGCCCACGATGAAGCCACAGCTCTCGTGGAATGGGCTCGAATCTTAATCGGACAAGATGCACCCTGAAGACTGTAAGCTTCCAGAATAGCTGACCGAATCCAACGAGCTATAGAATCCTTGGAAGCTCGCTGACCACGCCGGCGACCAGCTGGAACCACAAATAGAGAGTCCGTCTTACGAAAACCTTGAGTAACAGATAGGTAAAACTTCAAGGCCCGCACTAAATCCAATGTGTGCAAATCTCGCTCTTTCGCATTCTTCGGATCCGGGCAGAAAGAAGGCAACACAATATCCTGGTTAACATGAAATTGTGATACCACTTTAGGTAAAAAATCACCCCGTGTGCGAAGCACTACACGATCCGGAAAAAACTCCAGAAAAGGAGGCGAACAAGAAAGAGCTGCCAACTCAGAAACTCTCCTCAAAGAAGTGACCGCTACAAGGAAAGCCACCTTCCAGGAAAGTAAAGAAAGGCTAGCCGAACCCATAGGCTCAAAAGGTTTATGCTGAAGAGCCTCCAAAACAAGGTTGAGCCGCCAAGGAGACACGGAAGCCTTCCGCGGCGGAAACTTACGAGCTATACCGCGGAAAAAGGAAATCACGTCCCTATTTGAAGCAATGGTTCTCCGAAACAATAAAGACAGAGCAGAAATCTGACCTTTCAGGGTGCTGACTGCCAAACCTTTGTCCAGCCCATGCTGCAGAAAAGCCAACAGATTGGGGATGGAAAACTTTCTCGGATTCCGAGAGGATCCCAAACACCACGAAAAGAAGTTTTCCCAGGTTTTGTGGTAAATCCTAGTAGTAGCCGGACTTCTCGCAGCACGAAGGGTAGCAATAACCTCTGCTGAAAAACCTCTATGGGTTAAGATTTCGGTCTCAAGAGCCACGCCGTCAAACGCAGGGACTGCAAGTCCGGATGACAAATGGGCCCCTGAGTCAACAAGTCCGGTTGAAGAGGAAGCGGAAAAGGAGGTGCCGCCAACAGCGACATTATTGTCGAGAACCACATCCTTCTTGGCCAATCCGGAGCTATCAAAATAGCTGAAATTCTCTCTAATCTGATCCGACGCAGTACTAGAGGAAGTAAAGATATCGGCGGGAATACATAGATCAGCTCGAACTGATCCCACTGAGCTACTAAAGCATCCACCGCCACAGCCTTCGGGTCCTTGTACCTGGACATGAACGTCGGTAACTTGGCATTGAACCTGGATGCCATCAAATCCACTTGGGGAGTTCCCCAACGGGAGCACAGTAGTGCAAAAACTTCCGGGTGAAGGCTCCATTCCCCAGGATCCATCTTCCTGCGACTGAGAAAGTCCCTGTAAGATTCTGAACCCTGGAATGTGAATCGCCAAAATGGCTGGCACACTGGCCTCGGCCCAAATCAGAATTCGAGACACCTCCACCAAGAGCCTGGAACTCCTTGTCCCGCCTTGGTGATTGATATACGCGACAGCCGTCGCATTGTCTGTCTGCACTCGAACTGGCAGACCGCTCAAAGGGACCGTCCAATGCTGGAGGCAAAGGAAAATCGCCCTCAATTCCAGGATGTTGATCGGAAGAACAGACTCTTCCGGTGACCATACCCCCTGAATCCAGAGATTGTTCCAAACACCCCCCAGCCCGTCAGGCTGGCATCGGTGGTTATGACTGACCACTTTGGAGGGAGGAAGGACTTTCCCAGGGCAAAAACCCCTGGACGTAGCCACCATCCTAGAGAATCCCGCACCGCGCGAGAAATGGTGACACTGCAATCCAGCGATTGCGACCGATTCCATCGACTCAAAATAAACTTTTGGAGGGTCCTGGAATGGAACTGGGCAAAAGGAATCGCCTCCATGGACGCCACCATCAGTCCCAGAAGACGCATACACTTCCGTAAGGACATTGCCGTTGAGGATTTCATAATCCGTACATGTCGAAGAAGACATGACTGTTTGTCTGGTGGTAGGGAAACTACCGACCGAAACGTGTCGAGATGCATTCCCAAAAAGAGGATTGTCCTCGATGGTTCCAGGGACGACTTCTCCCAATTGACCAGCCAACCGAAGTCCTTCAGAAACTGAAGAGACAAATCCCGAGCCGTCAACGCCTCCTCCTCCGAGGAAGCCACGATCAAAAGATCGTCCAGATAAGGGAGAATCGTAATCCCCTGTCTTCGAAGGATTGCCATGAGGGGCGCCAGAATTTTTGTAAAGACCCTTGGCGCTGAGGCTAAGCCGAACGGCAGAGCCACGAACTGGTAATGATTCTGACCTATGGCAAATCGAAGAAAGCGCTGATGAGCCTTTCCGATGGGAATATGCAAATAGGCGTCGCGAATGTCGATTGACACCAGAAAATCGTTCTGTGACAGAGCTGCCACAACGGAGCGAAGCGACTCCATGCGAAATTTCCAGGCATGGACATGCCGGTTTAATCGCTTGAGATCCAGAATCGGGCGAAATTTGTTCTCCTTTTTGGGAACTACAAAAAGGTTGGAATAAAAACCTTTCCCTCGGTCCTCTGACGGAACCGGTATCACTACACCCTTTTGTAGCAGAAATTCGACCTCTCGCTGTAGAGCGACAACAAGCTCGGGTTCCGACGGAACGCGAGACTGACAAAAAACATTTGGGGGTCGAGAAGCAAACTCTATGAAATAGCCTGCCGACACTATCCGCGTTACCCAGGAATCTGGAACGCGAGCCATCCAAGTCGCCTTGAAAAGAAGCAGGCGACCCCCCACTCGAAATCCTCGAGTGGACCCCTGGCGTCAATCCGACTTGGCGGGCTTCTTGTCAAGTTCCGCTTGTCCTGGCGGAAACTCTGCTTCCAGGGAGTACGAGTTTTCTGAGAGGATTTCTTTCCTGAGAAGGAAGGACGACCCGATCCCCACGAGGAGTGACTAGATCGTCCTCGGCCCCGAAAGGACCGCCGACCACTATAGACACCAGGCTTACTGGACACCGAAGCCATGGCCCTACGCTGTGGTAATGCTGATTCCTTCGCCTTAGCCTTGGAAATCAGCTCTGTGAGGTCGGATCCAAAAAGATGGCCACCCTTGTAAGGTAAGGCCAACAACCCTTGTTTGGAAACTGCGTCCCGGCCCACTGTCTGAGCCATAAAGCTCTTCTGACTGTGACCGCTGAAGCTTGCGCTTTGGCCAGCAGAGATGCCGTATCCAGACCGGCATCAAAGATATAACAGGCTGCCGTTTCTAACCATTCACAAGTTTCCCGTATCTCAGATAACGGAGATTCACTTTGCAACTCCGTCTTCAAACGTGCCAACCAGCCTAGAGAAGCTCTAGCAGCACACATGGATCCTAGCACTGCTCGGAATCCATGACCCGCAGCCTCATAGCTTGCTTTTGCCGCCAATTCCGTTTTTCTATCCAAAGGCTCCTGTAAACTCGCTTTCCCTTAATAGGGAGTAGTGAGGATTTACTAAGCTGAGATAAAGACACATCCACTTCAGGAGCAGAAGTCCAATTAGCCTTTAACTCCGCAGAGCAAGGATAAAGTGTATCAAAGAAATGCGTTCCATGAAAACGCTTATCTGGACACAGACGTTCCTCCTCTATTACACTATTAAGCTCATCCAGAGCTGGCAATGTTGTACGCGAAGCACGGGACTCCTGGAACATGCGTGCTGATTTACCAGGACGACTAGTTACCACCTCCGGTAACTGTAATATATCTCTCATGGCTTCAATTAATGCCTCCGTACGCTTCGCCATAGAGGAACGCCCCTGCGGCTCGTCCGCATCTGAATCGGATATTTCTCCATCAGAATTTAAAGGGGAACTCTGCCCAATATCAGATACATCTGACTCGCTCCGTGTAGAGGCCGGTAACGGCCTGCGTCGCTTCCTCTGAGAGGAATTAGCAGACACATATTGACCTAAAAGGTCAGACAAGTTGTTGATCGATCGAGCAATATCGTCCAATTTTTCACCGCTGTCGACCGCAGCGCTAGACGCTGTTGAGGTCTGCGTATCTGATTGCCGCAATGGCACTGGGACGTGGTCCGCGGCATCTGAACTCTGTTCAGACATGTCTCACCTGTATGAGCAGGTCAAAGCGGTAATACCAACAAAAACTCTGCGTTTTTTTTTTTTTTAAACGC
The DNA here is from genome assembly GCA_033576555.1 of Oophaga sylvatica. Taxonomy (NCBI): domain Eukaryota; kingdom Metazoa; phylum Chordata; class Amphibia; order Anura; family Dendrobatidae; genus Oophaga; species Oophaga sylvatica. Next base: position 4,910 of record JARQOD010012143.1, on the reverse strand, counting down.
TGAAGGGTTAACGCTCCACCAGGCAGGGTTACCCCAGCGGTATTCAGTCAAAAAATTTGCTGGTAGAAATAACCCTCAGAGGGGTTAATATGCAAACTCACCACAATATATATATATGAAGTGTGAGCCCCAGCCAATTTTGTGTCTCTAATGAGACTGCAGCTGCAGGATAGCGATCGCTGCGCTGCGGGGTGAGGAATCAGCACTCACCCAGCTGGTCGTGGTGTCTTATGAGGAGAGGAGCGGTCTGAGGAGCCCAGGAGCCTGTGTAATGGCCGCCACAGTGGGGGAGTCGCAGGAGAAACGCCAGAGCGCGCGTCTTCCTGCTCAGAAGACCGGGAATCGTTAGGCCACGCCCCCTGCTAGCTCAAATAATGAGCGCGAACTCCCCGCTCCTGCTCCCTCTCTGTCCTGCAGCTATCTGCCTGCGGACAAAAAATCACCACATCTACAATGTAACAGCGCTGTCACAGCAGCGCTGAAGCATACTGACATACATGTAATAGCGCTGCTCACTCAGACGCTAAAGCACTCACACATAATTATAATAAAAAATTTGTGTGGAGTACTCACCAGCCAAAGCGCCACAGGGACCCTCAGGGGTTTCTGGCGCTGTGCCCATGCTTCCCCCAGGGCGAGGAACGCAGTGACCGCACGTGTGGTTTGTGTCCCGCCAGGGAAGCTCTCCTCATCCCCCAGGGCCGGCAAGATTCTGCAGGGACCATAATTGTGATACAGATCCGCCAAGGGAGAGGTTGGGGTACAGCAGCGCTGGTACCCTGAGACCTCTAGACCAACTGGTGATCCAAGTCTCCTGTCCGAATATAAAATAATAAAATCTTCTGAGGAGCTGCATTAGCAGCGACCATCCTCTGGGACCTCAAATCTTAGACTGGAGCTGAGTAGGAGGAGCCCGAGCTGAAGGGGCCAGCCAGTCAGCACGCTTTTGATCTGAGGTGACATCCTGATCTGGGGCTCCGCCTACCCATCAGTAATGAATCCTGTGGCTCCCTCCTTCCATTCTGCAGCTGAAATACCCAGTGTGAACATACCCTTAAGGTATGCCACACTAAACGGTCGCTAACGAGATCGCTAAAATACGTCACTATTTACGATCTCGTTGTGACGTAACTTGTGCATGTAGCAACGGGCCTGCTGTATCTCGCTGATCGTTCACTAAGTTCTGGACGTATTTAGATGTTGGCGTCCGCTGGTGAGCTAATCGCTTGTCTGCACCTTTTGAAGGATTGCGCTGTTTTTACATCGCAATGCGTAAGTGTTAAGAATCGCTACCGCTTATGCGTCGTAACGAGATCACTAAGTGTGGCAGCTACTAGGACATTAAACGATCACAAAAACGATCTCATTAGTTGCGTCGATGGATCGCTAACGAGATCACTAAGTGTGGCAGTACTTTAGTGTTCGCTAGCTTAATTAAAGATTCAATTAACCACAAGAGGTCCAGCATGGGATTAAAAAGAATCTGTAGTGGGGCACTTGAGAAGTTACCTTAAATTGGACATGGAATTGTAAGAATATCTTAGATGGGATAACAAGCATGTAAAGTCTACATAATCATGCATGTAGTGCCTGCGAGGAAAACTCAATACTCAGGCTTTCATCCAATATGTTTATTAAATGCTACAAATGTAAAAAAAAAAATTCATTGACAAAGCTGCAGATTATAAAATGTGCATTAACAGTAGCCTTAAAAAGAAAAAAAAAACCAAACAAAAAAAAAAAAACACTAACAATTCACAGTAGTCATTTTTAAATATATGTACATATACATAGTCCATAACAAAACCTGTTAAGATTTTAAGTGCTGACAATCATAGCTCAATTAAAATTGTTAAGCTACTCCATTTCGTCACAGAAAATTATTAAAAAAAAACCTCCCTCAAAAACACAAAGCATTAGCTGCACAATGATACTTATTGTCACTTCATAAAAAAAGATTAAGTGCTTCTTCAACTAAGTGCTTCCGGATGTTATAACGTACTGAGGAATTCTTTAACCTGTAAAAAGAAAAGGAGTTTTGAGAACAGCCACAGACTCCATACATTAGCACTGTAGCAAACCCCTTTACCACCCTCATTTTCTGTCTTGGTTAATGCACACCCTCTCATTAAACCACTTCTTAAAGAGAACCAGTCACTTGCCACAAAAAGAAAAAAAAAAAAACAAACACACACACACACACACACACACACACACACACACACACACCTATTAATTTCTGTACTGGAACACTTCAATGCAGAGATCTCCACATTTGCTTCTTGGAGCGCACTGTAAAGTCTGCTTGCTTCTGGGAGAGGAGAAAGAGTGCACCAGAGAAGACTCGGCCTTGAAGGCCAACGATCCTCTGAGAACTAACCATTTACCCCTTGGCCCTGAAGCCTATTTTCACCTTCCTGATCGGGCCAATTTTTACATTTCTGATCACTGTCCCTTTATGAGGTAATAACTCTGGAACGCTTCCATGGATCTTGGTGATTCTGACATTGTTTTCTCAGGACATATTTTACTTCATGATAGTGGTAACATTTCTTTGATATGATTTGCGTTTATTTGTTAAAAAAAAATAATGGAAATTTGGCAAAAATTCCACAATTTTCAAACTTAATTTTTATGCCCTTAAATCAGTCATATCACACAAAATAGTTAACATTGCCCATGTCTAATTTAACGCAGCACAATTTTGGAAAAAAATTTTGAGAGGTCTACATGACAGAAAATACTGAAAATCACATTCAAGAAGTTTATTAACTCTTCAGTTGCTTCACAGAAATTTTTGGAATGTGGAAGGAAAAAATAAACATTTACTTTTCTTTCACAAAAATTTTCCTTTAGACCTAATATTTTTTTTTTAACTTTCGCAGAGGTAAAAGGAGAAAATGGACTATACATTTTGTTGTGCAATTTGTCCTGAGCATTCTGATACCCCATATGTGGTCACTACTGACAGTGGCATCAGAGGGGTTAAACATACAGCTGACACCACTCGCACTCAGTGAGGCCGCGCGATCGGTGCACCGTACTAGTACTGCTGTTCGTGGAAACGCACCTCCCGCAGAGCAGTACTAGCACGGCGTATGTCGGGAAGGGGTTAATATCTCTGCAATGGAGTGACACCTCACAAAATGGAAAAGAGCAACAAGATCAGGGGAGCGCAAACATTTTTACAAGGTATTTATCACGTTTTTTAGTGGTTTTTTTTTTTAAAGCAAGTTACAAGTTTAATTCTCACAGTGACACCGACACTAAGTGCCAGGAGCGGTCACGGACCACTCCCCTCGCAACATTGCATCCGATCTCAATTACAGCCAATTTTGCATTGAAAAGTCAAACGGCGCTCCTTCCCTTCCGAGCTCTGCCATACGCCCAAAAAGTGGTTCCCCCACATATGGGGTATCAGCGTACTCAGGACAAATTGCACAACTTTTGAGGTTTAATTGCTCCTGTTACCCTTGGTAAAATGAAAATAATTGGATCTGAAGTAAATATTTTGTGAAAAAAAGTTAAAATGTTCATTTTTTTTTTAAACATTCTAAAAATTATTGTAAAGCATCTGAAGGGTTAATAAATTTCTTGAATGTAGTTTTGAGAACCTTGAGGGCTGTAGTTTTTAGAATGGGTGTCACTTTTGAGTATTTTCTATCATATAGACCCCTCAGAGTGACTTCAAATGTAATGTGGTCCCCCAAAAAATAAATATATAAACAAAATTGTGCTGATTTAAAGTAGACATGTGGGATATGTTATTTAGTAACTATTTTGTGTGAATCTTTCTGTTTTAAGGGCATAAAAATTCAAAGTTTGAAAATATGCAAAGTTTTCAAAATTTGCCATATTTTTTTCATAAATAAATGCAAGTTATATCAAAGAAATTTTACCACTAACATGAAGTACAATATGTCACGAGAGAACAGTCTCAGAATCGCCAAGATCCGTTGAAGCATTCCAGTTATAACCTCATAAAGAGACTGTGGTCAGAATTGTAAAAATTGGCCCGGTCATTAACGTGCAAACCACCCTTGGGGGTGAGAGGTTAAAATATTATACATTTGGAGGCAACTTCTCATTTTTGAACAGGAAAGAAGTGAAGTTGCCTTAGTGAAGGTAATTACAAGCTTTCAATAATGAGGGTGGGGGAGTTTAGAGTTTCATTTTCAACAGTAAAATTAATGTGTGGCTCCACTTTACCTTTTCTATAAGGCACTCTTGCTTCTGTTTATCATCTTTAAAATCGTCATTAACATCAAGGGTCAAAATGGGGATGTCTTGCAAATATGCAAAATCCAGACTGCAAAAATCAAAGTTAGATTCTCATTTATCCAGTTAAAGACGGATTTTGGTAAGACCTTACCTGTAAAATCCTTTTCAGCGAAGGAAGGAAGGGAGACACAGTCATTACTAGTGGGTAGGCGGAGCCCACACAGGATAGAACACCTCAGATTAAAAAGAGTGTTGACGGCCCCTCCAGCTTGGGCTCCTCCTACTCCAGCTCTCCAGTCCGTACACAAGCTAAGGAAGAGCAAATATCACCAGCGGAGCAACATAACCCCTTCTGAAAAACTTCAGAGAAAAAAAAAAAAACAAGGAAACAGGTTATGCATATAACAGAAAAAAAAAAACACACAGTCCCAGGTACTACTCACTGAACCTGACCACTGCGATGAGCTGGCAATGCTGGAAACAGAGCCTTAGCGCGCCGACCTCAGCCCAGATAATCGCTATCAGAGAAGGGTCACGCCGCATCTGAAAACACAACAACACACTTCTGCCATGGGAGGGAGCTGTGTCTCCCTTCCTTTCTTCGCTGAAAAGGATTTTACAGGTAAGGTCTTACCAAAATCCGTCTTTCAGCAGCAGATGGAAGGAAGGGAGACACAGTCATTACTAGT
>JARQOD010012142.1:0-20781 GCA_033576555.1 Oophaga sylvatica | reverse complement strand
CTTTGAGTCCCTTTTTCTGCAATTTTGGTTTCCCCCTCGATTTTTTGGAAAAAGAGGGGGGTTCTGTCTTTCCGGGTGTTGACTCGTGGGAGCGTATGCAGCAGTTTGGGACCAGGTAGGGAAGGTTGTCCATCTCTCAGGAGAAGGCCCAGGGTTTCCCAACCGGCATATGATATCCCCCTCGGTTTAAAGGGGGGATTGGTCGGTTGTCCTAAGAATACCCCTATGAGATTTGCATCTCCAATTTAAGCCTAGGTTCTTGGGCCCCTTATAAATAAGGTTTTTAATCCTGTTTCCTTTCTTTTATTTTTTCCAGGGAATTTAAGATCCATAACGTTTCCCCAAAAAAAAAGTCCTTAATGAAGCGGTTTGCCGAGCCAGTGGTTCTAGGCCCCCCCCTGCCCTTTTTGGTTGGGGGGCAATCGGGGATAGGGTTGGAAAATATTGGTTCTTTTTTTCTAACAAAAACCCCCGATTTGGTTAGGGAGAGGTTATGGCGGAGGACTTCTTGGGTGTTTTTCGGACATCCATGCTAAACTGATCCTGCGTATCCCGGGCACCGCCCCCCCCGGTTTTGCACAAATGAGGGTTTTGACCCTTCAAAAGGGGGGGTACGTTGTGAAGTTTAGAAATGAATTCTGAGAAAAACCCCCCTGGGGTTAAAACAGTACTGAACCATTCAATGAGGTTGGCAATCGGAATCACGATGTCTGGAAAGGGGGAGGTTCCCCCCCATCGGGGTTGCCGGTGATAATTTTTTGTCTCAATTTTTTTTCGGTTAAATTGGGGAAGCTTGCTGAGTCTTCTTTTCCTGCTCTCGATAAGAAATTTCTTTTTTTGTTATTGTTTTTTGCCATTTGCATGTTTCTCTGCATTTCGTGAGGTTGGCCGGTTTTCCCCCCCCGGGGGTTGGGCTCCTCTGGTTCCTTGGAGCCATGTTGTTTTTTATTTCCTTTTCCATTTTTTTAAAGGCTGCCTTAGTTTTGTTAACCAGAGAACAAAATTTGGTGGAGGGTGTGTGATCTCAGGGGGTTTTTCATTTGTGCTTTGGGTTTTTTTTTGGGATTTTTTTGGATTGCAAAAAGTACCCTTTCCTACCCTTTTTGCTAGGAAATTTTGGGCCCCCCGGTTTTGCTCATACTATTTTCTGTCTGTGTCTGTATTTCCTCTTTTCAAAACCCCATTACTGTTTGGGGGTTTTCCATGTTCTTTGGGATTGCCCGGGGGATAGCTTTCCTTTTTTATCTTTAGGGTAGTTAGCCTCTCAGGCTTGCGAGGCGTCGGGAACAACGTAGGAAGCTCCCCCGGCTGCCTTTAGTTGTGGTGGTTGTCGGGACTGCATACGTAGTTTCCAACCCCTCTGTGTTTCCCCTTTTGCCTGCTCTCCCCAGCAAAAACATAACGTTGCGTAATCTGGATTTTTTCTTGTTCCCCAATTTTTTTATTTTAAATTTTTTAATGGACCTAAATAATTTTATATTTTTGAGTTTTCTGATTCTGCATTTTTTTCTCTTGGTTTACATCGCTATAATGTGCGGGGTAAATTTAAATTTTTGGCTTTGGCACAGTTGTTTTGGTTTTTTTTGGGGGAGCATTTGGAAATGACTTCTGAGTTGGGGTCCCTCTGGTGTTTGCTGAGGGTATTGAACCAGGTTTAAAAATCCATCACTGCGAGCGAAACGGAATCGGAGAGACTGACTGGGCTGATATAAGTGGGCCTTCCAGGGTCCCGCCGGCATAAAATTTTTGTTTTGGTTCTTTGGAAGTCAGGGTTTTTCCCCTTTTTCTGCTATTTTTAGATAAGTTTTTTTCTGCTTTTTATAGATTTTTTTTTCCCCTTTTTTTTTCTACACTTTTGTGGGGGGTTTTTGCGGGTTCCCCCCCAGGGGCTGTGCTACCCTGTTTTTCGTACCACTGTTTATTTGCTCCCCTTTCTCTTCCCCCCATTTGAGGGCTGGGGGGGTTTGCCGCTTGGTCACACCAGAGATCGATTTAGCGGGGGCGAGATCGTGTGATCTCAGCATTTTTGGAATCAGAAGTGGGAAATTTTTCTAGGGTTTTGCGGGGGGGCTGTATTCTGTCTGTCCCATCTAGGCGTGTTTGGCCCCAGGTTTGCTCACTTATTTTCTGCCTGCGTTGTTTTTCGTTTGTCTAACCCCCACTATATGTGTGGGGGCCCCCTTTTTCCCTTTGGGGGGGCCCATCGGGGGCAGTTGTTTCCCCTTTTTATTTTAGGTGTAGCAAAATCCCCGCTGTCCCAGGCTCTAGGTACCGTCGTATGGCCACGGTGCTTTATTTTTTGGGGTTAGTTTAGGGATCTGCAACCCATTAGTTCCCAACCTCTTGTGTTCTGCTGCCTTCGCTTTTTTTTGCTCCTGTCCTCCTCAGCTCCCCATTCAACTGTTTCCCGCCTTACTGAAAAATTCATGGTATCAACAGAAGGAAAAAATTACAAAAAAAAAAAGTATCAGAATTTTTTTTTTTGTGTTATTTTTTCCCTTTCTCTGGGGGCTGTAGGGGATTTTTGCAATGTAAGTCAGTTTTTTCTGATTGTTTTGGAGGTATTCTGTCTTTCATCAGTCGTCGCTGTAAAACCTAAGACCCTACTCTGGATTTTTTTTTTGGGGATGGTCAAATTTTTTTAATTTTAAAAATAACTGAAGTTGTTTTTTGCCCTAAAACCCAAATCCTCGGGGAAAAGCAGCGCAAAGGTTTTAAATTGTCTCTCCCTGTTGTGCGGCGACCCTCAGGTTGGGCATTTTCCCTGCCCTGGGTCCATTTTGACTGAGTTTTGTTTTTTTCAGGTTGGGGTTTGTTGTAGATGAACCTAATGTTATGATCAAGCTAAAAAACCCTTTGTTGGCTTGAATCAGGGTCGAAGTGCAGAAGCTATATTGTCGAAATTCCGAAAGGGGGCCCAGACCTTATAAATGGAATGACGTGCCCGGCAGTCTTTTTGGGGAAGGGGGCACGACGTAAAGGACGTTATGGTGGGATTTCCTGTTCCCCTGGTCTCAAGATCTATGTCAAAGCTTTCAAATTGACAGACGTTTACGTGAGCGTAGAAATATGTAGAGGTGGTATGCCTTGGAGCCGCCCCTGAGCCCATGCAGTTGATGGAGTGGTTTCTGGGGCCGCGTCGAGGTTTTCAAAAGCATAATAAATTGTGCTTTATTGTGGGACGCTTCATACAATTTCCGTCTACCCTAGGAGGGGAAAACGTTTTGCGCGCTCAGTTGTCTTTGACTGTTCCCTTGATTGCTCCGTGTCCACATTTTGGCCAAGCATTTGTTGATTCAGGACAGCTCTAAACCTGGGATTTTGTTTTTGCAAAGATGTGGTTTTCTATTCCCCTGCGGGGTTTTCCTTTGCTGGGTAAGATTCTTACCCCTTTGGCAGAGAAAAAACCCCAGTTTTAAACCCAGGTGATAATGGGGGTTTTGCCCGACCCAAGAGAATTGCAAATTTTTGGTGTTACATAATTACAGACTTATTGTACTGGGTTTTTCCTTGGTTAAGATTCATAATCCTGTTTTGGATTGGAAGTCTGTGTCTGGGGTTTCATTGGGGTTGTCAATGTGTTCGTAGTGACACCCCTGTTTTTCTACCTTCCCCAGTCTCAAGATGTTCCTGACTTTTTGGTTGATTTTTCTGATGTTTTTTAGGAGAGTAAGTTGCGTCCTTACCTCCTCAAGGAGTTATGATTGCGCGGGGAGTGGTACCCGGTTGTAAATTTCCCAAGGGTCGGCTTTCAATTTATCGGTACCGGCATGTGTATAGATCTTATATCAAAAAAATTTTGGAGAAGGGCATATAGACCATCCCTTCACCCTTGGGCGCCGGCTTTTTCTTTGTGGCCAAAAAGGATGGTTCACTGAGGCCATTATTGCTATCGTCTCCTTATAAGATTACTGTTAAATATCAGATCGTTCCACTGATTTCTGATTTATTTTCCGGAGTGAAAGGTGGCCGTTGTTTACCAAGTTCCTTAGGGGGGTATAATCTTATTGCATCAAGCAGGAGATAAATGGAAGTGCGCTTAATATGAGGGGCATTTTGAATACCTAGTGATGCCTTTTGGGCTCCTAATGCCCCTTCCTTTCCGCCTTTCATGAATGATTCTTTGGGTTTGGTGGAAAGTTATGTCGTTTTTTGGACGATATTTGAATTTTTCCATTGATGGGATTCTCATGGGAAATGGTCGGGGTATTCCGTTTTGACAGAGAATGCTTTGTATATTAAGGGTCAAAATTCTCTTTGGCGTAAAGAAGGATTCGTTTTGGAATTAATTTTGTCTCCGTCTGCTATTGAAATGGAGGCCAAGGTTCAGGCCTTTGGGATTGGGTTCAGCCCACTTCATTTAAGGCTCTTCAGAGTTTTTGAGTTTTGCTAATTTTACCAAATTTTAAGTAATTTCTTGGTATTGTGAAACCACACTGATTTAACCAAAAAAGGGTTCGATGTTGAATTGGTCTCGGAGACAGTGTTAGGGTCTGCGGAAACGCACCAGATAAATTAAATAGTGGGTGCATTGCAGCCCGGGGCCACCTGCAGGCAGGCCTGCTGCTAGTAAGATGCGGTATAGGCAAACTTGTTACTTCACAAAGGGTTTCAATATAAATAGTGGATTAAAATGGCGGATAACCAAAATCAGTTTTTCAACACAGAGTCGCTGAGGTAAAGACGCAGAGATAGGTATGTGTCCTGTTCCTCCACAGGGAAACACAGATAATGCTGTGCGGATAGCAGTCCGTGATCATGCAGACAGCAACGCAATCAAGCAATCTCCTCACCGGAGAAGCCGGTATTTAGGGGCTTATTTCAGCCAAGCCCTAACCACGTGCACATAAATTCCTCACCGGAGGGGCCGGTATTTAGGGGCTTTTTCAGCGAGCCCTAACCCATGCTGCATGATCACACTGGCGCAAAGCACAAATGCAATTGATACTAGCGCATGGGCCCCTGGATACAACCCTTTTAAAGAAGCAAAATACAGGCCGCCAGAAAAGGACCAAATGGAAAAAAGTTCAGAACAATGTAGTTTCAGGACCTTCGTGGCGGACTATAGTAGCTGCGCAGTACCCGAGATGTGACCCTATCTTAATGAGAAAATCTTACCCTGGCATGTCAGAAGGGGAAACCCCAGGCTTAGTCCTAAAAAGTCTGCTCGCCGCTGACAGTACTGGCCACAATGCAGAACCGGAGAGGCGCGTAAACCTCGCACAGTACTACCTGAGCAAGACGTGGGTCGACGTCTCTGCGATGAGACTCCACTGCGGCTGGAGAGGATGGGGGCCCGCGGGAAGGCTCGAGATTCCCCCTGTGCAAGGCGGGAATCGCCTCTAAAATTACCCTCCAGGGCCCCCCTTCCTTGGGCCCGCTACCTCGAAGGCGCAATGAGCTGCGGGGCCTGAATACGCTCAGAGGCTCCCATGACCTATCCTCAGGCCCCTAACCCCTCCAATCCAACAAATAAAATTTTTGCCGTACCACCTTGCACCCCAGAATAGCATTCACCGTATAGTCGTCCGTAGAGAACCCGATGTCCCGGCAGATGTCTCGGAAACCGGGACAAGTATCGGCTTTCGGAGGGAGACTGGAAATGGCGGTGATACCCAGGCGTGGCGGAAGGGCTGAGGTAGACCACAGGATTGACCTGTTAGGACTTGAAGGACCAAAGCGAGGTGCAAACTTGTTGGACTTACTCGCAGCCCGTGTTACGGCGGAGAGCCACACTAAATCGCCAGGGGCAAAAGTCGGAGCGGGGCCGATGTCGTCAGCGGTAGACCTCATCCTCTCTTTGGAGGGGCCGAATTTGGGATCCGAGTGCGGTCCCAAAGCCCGTGCCTCCAAAAGCCCATCTGCCACCCTGGAGCGGTGGAAGACACGGGCATAGGTCAGGAACCGCGGTGCGACCGTAATTAAGGAGGAACGGAGTTTGTCCATTGTAACAGCCACAGGTAATTTAAGCAAACTCCGCCCTGGTGAAGGATGCCCAGTCTTTGCTGCCGAAACAAAATGACGCAGATAGTGACAAGGTTGGTTGGCCCTCTCTACCAACCCTTTGTCTCGGGATGATAGGCAGAAGAGAGATATAATTCCATATGGAAGGCGACAAAGCTCTCTCCAGAACCGAAACGCAAACTGGGGACCCCGGTCATGACGTTTTGTCCGGCAACCTGTAAAAGGAAGATGTGTTAAAAAGTGCCGCCAATGCCCGTGCAGAAGGTAACCGAGGTAGCGGTACCAAGTGCCCATTTTAGAGAAGGGTCGGTGAAACCCATATATGGTGAACCACGAGACTTGGGTGGGCCCTACCAAAAGCCATCCCGACCACTCCTAGGGCCTGTCTGCCACCGGCAATGGATAAAGTAACCCAGCTGGCCATTGACGAGGGGACTTTTTTTTTGGCACGGAGACACTCCCGAATATAGTCTCCAAGGTCCCAACCATATCGGCCACCGTACATCCTCGCCAGAAGTCGGATGTCTTTTTTTTCCCAAAATGTCCACCACCCTGGACGAATGGGCCAGAGAGAACCTCCGGTCGCAAATAAAAAGGTACAAAAGTCTTGCCGGGCGGCACAGACTCTAGCGACACCGGAGCTCATTTCTCAGCTCTCAGAGGGGACAATAAGCCGCGGTCCCCCTCCTCCTCCTTGGAAGACATGACGGACAAAAGAGAGCGTCAGCCCGGATATTCTTCTCTCCCAAAAGAAAATGGGGGTGGTGAAAGCGTGAAAATTAGGCCATCTGGCCTGATGGAATTTAGCCGTGGGCAGTTTGTAAATAAACCAGATTCTTGTATTGTAAAACTTGGAAGGGAAGGTGGGCCCCTCCAACAGATGTCTCCACTCAGAGAAGGCCCAACTTATTGCTGCAACTCCCAGTCCCTGATGGAATAATTCCTCTCCGCTGGTGTGAAGGTCTTGGAAAAAAAAGAAGCAAGGATGCTTCCGACTTGGCATCCTTTGGAAGAGGAGTGCTCCAGTACCAACGGACGAGGCATCCCCCCAAGAAAAAGGGCTTATAACATCGGGGCGATGTGGATGGTAGCCTAGCAAATGGGCTTAATAGAAGTGAAGGCTTGGGGGCACTTCTGACTCAATTTGGATTTGTCCCTTCTTGGTGAGGGCTATCAAGGGAGCTACCAAAGTTGAAAAGTGGGGAATAAACTGACGATAGTAATTAATGAACCCCATAAAGCGCTGCACCGCTTTCAGAGAATGGGGTTCTTGCCAGTCCATCACCGCCTGTAGTTTGGCAGGATCCATAGCCAGTCCCTGGGCAGAGATGATATAGCCAGGAATGGTAAAAACCCTGCTCATGTGAAGGACTAAATTAAGAAAGATCAAAAACTGAATTGCTTCATTTTGTGCTTGTAACTCCATCTTGTGGTTTATGAGACAAATTCTTGTTACTTAACAAGGCTAAGTTCCTGGCCGATATAAAGAAGTAGAGTAAAGGTTATGGGCAGTAATAAAACCAGACCGCTCCAGTTTGGACAAGATATAAGATACTCTGAAGAATAAGTATGCTATTGTTCGCTTCTATGGTCCTGGATATGACCATATATGTAGTTTCCAGTCTTCCTGTATTTTTATGGTTAAATGTTGTAGGTGTGGTTTTATACTTTGGTTGAAGTACAAACTCACTAAATACTATAAAAGATGATGATGTAATACACGGGGTGAACTGTTTCGATTCTCCCAACAGAAACACGTCTCGGTTTGGTTATTTTATGTTGCTGCAACGTTCTGTGTTTTTGGAATCACTGGTCAACCGTGAAGGGTCACTTAGATCTTTCCTCAACACTCAAACATGATTTCTCCAATTAGCGTAGAGAGAATTTGCCCATAAGAGGTCGAAGACTTGCGACTACTTTCCGGTGGGAGCAATATCTGGGGAGGAGATGAGAATATCATCCGTTGATACAACTGGGTGGAAAGCATATCCCGAAAATGTCTTTAACAAAGTCTTGGAAGACGGGGGCTTACAGAGCCCGAAGGGCATCACCAGATTTCATAGTGCCCATCTCTGGATTGAAAGCAGTCTTCCTTCTCCCCCCCCGGAGGGGAATCAGGTTAAACACCCGCAGATCTAATTTCGAAATACCCTTGCTCCCCGTAGTATCACAGGCTCGAAATAGGGGCAACGGGTATTTATTCTTAACGGTAATGGGTTAAGACCCCTGTAATCGATGCATGGACGTAATTCTCCTTCTTCTTTGAACGAAGAACCCCCCCCTGGGTGACACTACTTCCCAATAATCCTCTTGCCAGATTTTCTGAATGTTTGAGACATAGCCTCCGTCTCCGGGAGAGAAAGGGGATAAAATAGTCCCCGAGGAGGTTCGTCAGGCAAAAGGTCAATAGGACAGTCATGGGCGGTGACAGAAGGATCTCCGCAGCCTTTCTTAGAGAAAATGTTACATAGGCCCAATATATTTGGGAAGGGAAGAAAGATCTGGGGCATTCGTAGTAGCCACCTGAATGCATTCCTCTTACAACAGCCTTTAACGACTCACTCCAACCCATACCCTCCCAGAGATCCACTCAATATGGGGGATGGAAACGGAGCCAGGGATCCCCAGCAATATTCGTCTTTTCCCTCGGGAAGAGAAGGAGTGAGATAATCTCCTGATGAGAAGGGACATGGATAACGTGAGGGGATGGTCTGATGTGTGATTTTGGGAAAGGGCAGTATTGAACCATTCACTACTCAAACAGTCATAGGTTTGGCGAGCATCACCAGAGATCTAGAGTGGCAGAGAGCAAAGGGTAGAGGGACATGAAACTTCCTTCGGCTCCAGAGTCCACACAAAGCGTTACTGTTATAGTGGATGAGCCTAAATTGATTGTTCCCTTAAAGGAAAACTTGGAGGCGTGTACTGCAGTTCTATGAACCCCCTCCAATGGTTCCTAGACACGGTCGTTTTCCCGAACGTTGTGGACATTTGTTACATAATGCCCTAACTGTTGGCAACATTACAGATCACAGGTGCACGAGCGGCCGAGACTTAGGTCTCGCTCGAGAAACCTCCAGGGCCTCAGGGGAATCGGGCACCTGAACGGAAGATTCAAGAGGTTAGTGAAGGTGGGCGCCAGCCGGAACCTCTGCCTACACTGGGTCCGCTCAACCCCCGCTCGTTAAACTGGAGGTTGATGCGGGTAGATATGATAATGAGCTCCTCCAGTGTGGCGGGAATCCCCCGGGTGGACAAGGCGTCCTTCACATGGTCTGCTAGTCCCCTCCAGTACAGTGGTTTAAGGACTTTATCTGGTCACTCCAGCTCAGAGACCAGAGTCAAAATTGGACGGCAAGCTGGATGACCATGGATGAACCCTGTGTGATTGCCAACAGTTGGAGAGCCATATCGGGGGTGACATGAGGTCCTAAAAAGCCCTGTCTCAGAGTAACCAAAAAGAGAGGAGCACTCTGCACTACACAATCATTGCGTTCCCACAAAAGCGTTGCCCACTCCAACGCCCTGCCCGACAAAAGGGATATGATAAAACCCACTTTCGCCTGCTCCGTGGGAAAACATGCGCCAGGAGCTCTAAATGTATGGAGCACTGACTGACGAAACCCCGACATTGTTTACTGTCGCCAGTAAACTTATCTGGAAGTGGGAGGCGGGAAAAAAGTCGGGGCAGGAGTAGCAGAGGACAAACTGGCTGCAGCCAACTAGCAGCCTGAACAGCGACTGCGGTAACACCCACAGCTGAGGTTGGCGCTCTAAAGTCGCCAACCTACCCTCCAGCTGCTGGATATACCGCTGCAGATGCGGCCGTCCCCATTTTACTAGCCAGACCCTGGCGTAGTATACTGTTAGGGTCTGCAGAACGCACCAGATAAATATAAATAGTGGGTGCGTTCGCAGCCCGGGTCCACCGTGCAGGCAGGCCTGCTGCTAGTAAGATGCGGTATAGGCAAACTCTGTTACTTCACAGAGTTGCAAATATAAATACTGTGGCATAATATGGCGGTATAAAGCGAACTCAGTTACAACACAGAGTCGCTGAGGTAAAGACGCAGAGATAGGTACTGTGTCCTGTTAACTCCACTGGGAAACACAGATAACTGCTGTGCGGATAGCAGTCCGTGATCATGCAGACAGCAACGCAATCAAGCAATCTCATCTCCTGGAGAAGCCGGTAATCTAGGGGCTTATTCAGCCAAGCCCTAACCACATGCACACAAAATCTCCTCACCGGAGATGCCGGTATTCTAGGGGCTTATTTCAGCCGAGCCCTAACCACATGCGTGCATGATCACATTGGCGCAAAGCACATAATGCAATTGATACTAGCGCATGGCCATACAGCCCTTTTATAGAAGCAACTACAGGGCCTGCCAGAAAAGGACCAATGAGAAACTGTTCAGAACACATGTAGTTTCAGGTCCTTCCTGGCGGACCAATAGGAGCTGCTGCAGTACCTGAGCATGTGACCCCTGATCTCCAATGAGAGATCTTACCCTGGGCATTATCAGAAGGGGAAACGCAGGACTTAGTCCTAAAGACGTCTGCTCGCCGCTGACCAGTACTGGCCACAATAGCAGAACCTGGAGGCAGCAGTAAACCTCTGCACAGTACTAGGCTGAGACAAGACGCTGGGACCGACGTCTCTGCTGAGGAGACTCCACTGCGGTGGAGACGGATGGGGGACCGCAGCGGGAATGGCTCGAGATTCCCCTGTGCAGAGGCGGGAACTCAACCTCTAACAGGCAGCTTCTGCATTTCAGGAGCTCAAGCGGAGATTCACTTCTGCTCCTGTTCTACGGCAACCTGATGTTTCTCTACCATTTCAGGGGGAGATAGATGCTTGAGATTGGTGCAGGAGCCGTTTTGTCCCAAAGGGATCCTGTAACCTCTAAGATTAACTCTTGTCCTTCTTCTCCCGAAAGTTTTTCCTTAGCTGAACTAATTATGATGTGGGGAATAGGGAATTATTGGCTATGAAGTGGGCGTTTCGAAGAGTGGAGACATTGGTTGGAGGGAGCCAAACATCAAGTTGTGGTCCTCACTGACCACAAAAACTTGATCTATCTCGAATCAGCCAAGCGATTGAATCCCAGACAGGCCAGGTGGGCATTGTTTTTCACGCGTTTTTAACTTTGTGCTCTCCTTCCTCCGGGTACTAAGCATGTTAAGGCGGATGCCCTCTCTAGGGTTTCCTTACGGATTCTATTGATGTGACTGAGCCTACAGCCATTCTGAAGGAGGGTGTCGTTCTTTCCGCTATCTCACCCGATTTGAGACTGGACCTGGAACAATTTTAGAGGGATAAACCTAAACGTTGCCCTTCGGGGAAATAGTATGTCCCAGACCAATGGAGAGAAAAAGTTATGTCTGAAGTCCATTTCTCTGCGTTGGCTGGTCATCCTGGTATTTTTGGTACTAGAGATTTGGCGGTCGGTCCTTTTGGTGGCCTACTTTATCTCGTGATGTCAGGAACTTTGTGCAGTCCTGTGGGACTTGTTCTCGGTCCAAACCTTGCTCTCGCTCTGGTGGATTGTTAATGCCATTACCTGTGCGCAAGAGGCCATGGACCTATCTCTATGGATTTTGTTTCCAACCTCCTTGTCTCTCAGAGAATGACCGTTATCTGGGTGATCTGTGATAGGTTTTCCAAGATGATCCATCTTGTGCCACTGCCGAAGTTGCCATCCTCTTCTGAGTTGGTTCCCTTGTTTTTTCAGCAGGTGGTTCGGTTGCACGGCATTCCAGAGAACATTGTGTCTGACAGAGGAGTCCAATTTGTTTCCAGATTTTGGAGGACATTTTGTTCCAAACTGGGAGTTCAGCTGTCTTTCTCCTATGCGTTTCACACTCAGACCAATGTGCAGACAGAGAGAACAAACCAGACCTTGGAGACTTATTTGAGATGTTTTGTGTCTGCTGATCAGGATGACGGGGTCTCTTTTTTGCCTTTGGCTGAATTTGCTCTGAATAATAGGGCTAGTTCTGCCACCTTGATGTCTCCTTTTTTCTGCAATTTCGGGTTTCATCCTCGGTTTTCTTCGGGGCAGGTGGAGGCTTCTGTCTGTCCGGGTGTTGACTCTATGGTGGAGAGAATGCAGCAGATTTGGGATCAAGTAGTGGATAAATTGTCTCTCTCTCAGGAGAGGGCTCAGCGGTTTGCCAACCGGCATAGGAGTGATGGTCCTCGGTTTAAAGTGGATGACTTGGTTTGGTTGTCCTCAAAGAATATCCATATGAAGTTGCGTCTCCAAAGTTTAAGCCAAGGTTCATTGGACCTTACAGGATCTTGATAGCCCTTAATCCAGTTTCTTTTTGTTTGGCTCTTCCAGGGACGTTTAAGATTCATTCATGCTTCCACAAATCTTTATTGAAAAAGTTTGTCAAGCCAGTGGTTCCTATGGCTGCGCCTCCTGAGCCTGTTTTGGTTGAGGGCAATCTGGAGTATGAAGTGGAGAAGATATTGGATTCTCGTTTGGCTAGACGGAGACTCCAGTATTTTGTTAAGTGGAAAGGTTACGGTCAGGAGGACAATTCTTGGGTGTTTGCTTCTGACATTCATGCGGAGAGACTAGTTCGTGCCTATCACCGAGCTCATCCTGATCGGCCTGGTGGCGCAGTTGAGGGTTCGGTGACCCCTCCTCAAGGAGGGGGGTACTGTTGTGAGCATGTTGGAAATGACTTCTGAGTTGGGGCTCCCTCTGGTGGTTGCTTAGGTATTGAACCAGTGTTGAATATTAGAAGTCCATCACCTGCGAGCGATAACTGGCAATCAGGAGAAACTGACTGGGCTGATATAAATGAGCTGCCTTCCCATGATCCTCGCCGGTCATCAATTGTTGTTTCCTGGTTCATTTGGAAGTCAGCTGGTCTCTGGCCTTCGTCTGCTACTTTCAGATAAGATATTTTCTGCTTGTTTCTATCGAGTTTGCTATTTCCATTTTTTTGTCTACACTTTTGTGGGAGGTTAGCCGGGTTCCCCACCAGGGGCCTGTGCTGCTCTCTGTTTTTCTGTAGCCACTGTTTATTTGTTCCATTGCTCTGTCCCTGCTATTTGAGTGGCTGCGGGTTAGCCACTTGGTCACACCAGAGATCTGATTTAGCGGGTCGCGAGATCGTGTGATCTCAGCATTTTTGGAATCAGAAGTGTTAGAAGTTTTCTAGGGTTTTGCTGGGTTGCAGATAGTATTCTGTCCTGTCCTATCTAGGCAGTGTTTAGTCCCAGCGTTTGCTCACTCTATTTTCTGCCTGCGTTTGTATTTTGTCTTGTCTAACCACCATTATATGTGTGGGGGCTACCTATTCCTTTGGGGCTCTACTCCGGGGCAGTTAGCTTTCCTGTTTCTATCTTTAGGTGTAGCTAACTCTCCGTCTGTGCCGATGGTCTAGGTCACCGTAGGTATGTCCCACGGCTGCTTCTAGTTGTGCGTTTAGTTTAGGGATCTGCAACCCATTAGTTCCCAACCTCTCTGGTGTTCTGCTGCCTTTGCTGTTTTTTGCTCCTGTCCTCCTCAGCTACCTATTCATAACAGTTTATTCTATGTACTGTATTGTAAGTATTACAAAGTTATTTCCATATAAAGAGATACTTAAAGGAATGAAAAATGGGCTGTGTCTGGAAAGTCTTGACACATTCTGAAGAAGCTGTCCTGTGGCAGCGATATGCGAGTACGCCTCCACCTGCATCCCTACCTTTACCCCGGCATTTGGATCCCATATTATGGATTTGGCCTAAGTAATATGCTATATTGGTCAGCTACATATTTACAAATGTACAGTATATATCTATATTTATTTCTCTCTCTTTTTTTAAAAAAATATATATATTACATTAATGTTTTTCTTCCAATATCTGTGGACTTGTAGTCCTGTCAGTTATATTTCCTATTTTTTTGCACTAGCACTTTACAGGTCTTTTCTATTTCATTTTGTCATGTTCTCTATGACATTGGTATTGCATATTATATTTTTTTACTTACTGACCTTGTGCTTAATTACATGCCCCCCCCCAATACACTTACATCATATCTCTGTCATTTCCACTAATTTTTGTGGTCCATCCCTTGTAATAATGTATTTGATAATTTCTGCATGCAGTTGTTTTGGGATATTTGTGGTTTTTAATTATTTACAACATGACACTTTGTATTATAACATTGTCATATTTATATTGAGGTTTGCATATTGTTTTTGTTTAGCACTTTACCATTCTCTTGTCAGTACATATTGCTTGCTGATATAGCACCCTCCCAGATTTTGACTGTGTATCCTTATCTTTATTAGATTACACATGGAAAGCCAAAACTGGCAGACGAAAACTGTGATGGAAACAAGTTAAAACATATGTTTTAAAATAGATGTAGATGTTTATTTAAATAGAAAACCATTGTAAAAGGATTCTTTACCTGAAAGCCATCTTGATAATCTGATTGTGTATCAGTTCCATCATCTTCACTTTCTTGTTCATCTTCATGCTCATCTGGTACAAATAACAAAGACTCTTTCTTTGACATTTCTGCAATCCGTCGCACCATTTTGATTTCAAGCCTAATGTCATCATCTTCTTCAATCTTTCGCTCAGATTCTGCTAGTTCAGCTTCATTGCTTACGTTTATGAACTCATTATCTTTAGCCTCCATCGCTATGGAATCTTCACTGAGTTCTCCTGAAGGAAAAAGAAACCATGTCCTAAATATCAAATACTTATGAACAGTATGACAAATCTGAATATTTCATATGTGAAAATGTTAGTTTAAGGATAGGACACCTATGGATTCTACTTACAAATAAGTATTGTTGCAAAGTGATTTGATGAAAAATATTGCATCGTTTGGCTTTTACAGCCTCCATGTCTTACAGAACATAGTAAACAGTAAATCCCATCAGTGAGCTGTCACGTGGTTACCGCGACAGTGTGGAGCCAGAAGACAGCAGTGTCTGATTGATCCTACTCCAGCACTGAGAAGAAGCACTTCTTCATTTTAAATGTGTTTATTCCTTTTGGCAGAACAGGGGTTAATCAGCCATGTTGGAAATCCCTGTGCTCGGCTAGCCACTCCTTTTCCCTTTATAATCTGGGCTCTGATACAAATCCTTGTAAGAGATAGCTTTATTGCTGCATGGCTAACGGAGGGAGAGGAGTACTTATGAGGAGAGCTGGAGGAGTTGTTGGCGACTGTTGCTTGGTTTGTATGCGTGGTAATTCCTTATCCTTCTTTATTTTGGTTTATTCCCCTACCTTCACACCCATTGTGCATTCCTCTGTTATATGTGAGTGAATATTTTGTATGCCTGGAGTTTTCTGTTAACCCTTCTTTGTGTTGCCCTGTGTGTCGGGTTTGTGTACTGTGGTGCACAGTAGCGCACCTCTTCCCTGGGTGTGGGAAGAGAACAGACAGAGGGCTAACTCAGGAAATAAGGCAAGGGCGGAGGCCCCGGAATCTTCACCTTCGGAAGTATTCTGGGGAGTAGGGCAAGCTAGGGCGCCCCCTAGTGTTAGGGACAGGGAAGGAGCCCCTGGTCCCGGGTCACACGACATCTGTGTCGTGACATTATCTCTGATCACAACCATTTTCTGATCCATTATGGATCCAATCACTGCTCTGACAGGGCGATTGCAGCAGCTCAGTCTGGAGGTGGCAGATTTGCACATGGTGGTTTTTAGCACCCTAATACATCTGGTGCGGGAATCTCGTCTCCCAGGCTGACTGTAGTGGAGCCCAAGATCGCTTTGCCTAACAGGTTCTCTGGGGTGTGTGACAAGTTTGCTGTGTTCAGAGGGGCCTGCAAACTATTCTTCAGGCTATGGCCTGCTTCCTCAGGTTCAGAGGAGCAATGTGTGGGGATAGTAATTTTGCTCCTTCAGAGGGAACCCCAAGTGTGGGCATTTTCTCTCCCATCTGACTCCGAGTCACTTCAGACAGTGGAGCGATTTCTTCTGGCACTGGGCCTTATATATGATGACCCCGATCGCTTCTCTTTGGCAGAGTCCACACTGCACCAACTTCAGCAAGGAGACCGTCCGGCGGAGGAGTTTTGCTCTGAGTTTCGGAGGTGGGCCATCGATACTCAGTGGAATGACCCTGCACTCTGCAGTCTGTTCTGTGAGGGCTTTACAGTAAGGATGAAGGATGCTTTAGCCATATATGAGACTCCAGTCTCCCCTGAGACAGCCATGTCTTTGGTGATCCGGGTTGATCGCCATCTTCGCCAGAGACATAAAGACTCTTTCTTTGACATTTCTGCAATCCGTCGCACCATTTTGATTTGTCTGGGGTCAAAGGAGATCAGTACTGTGACCAATGAGGAACCCATACAGGTAGGTGCAGCTTCTCACTCGAGCAAATTGTCTGTTACCCGGCGAAATGGGGGAGTGTGTTTCTATTGTGGTAAAAAGGGCCATTTTGTGGGAACATGTCCTTCTCGCCCCCATAGTAAATAACCGTAGGAAAAACTAGGTGGCCCATGCAGGGGGAGGTTAGCAACCTAGTGTACTCATCACCTCCGTGTGTAGGACACAATTGTTTCTACCAGCTGTAATCCACCTGGGTGAGATGAAGGTGGACGCATCTGCGCTTTTTTGAACAGTGAGGGGGGGGGTAATTTATCGACGCTAGGTTTGTCCAGGTCCAAGGCCTCAGTTCACATACTCTGTACAGACTCATACCCATAATCGCCATCGACTCCGCCCCCTTGAGACAGGGGTATTTTACTCAAGTTGTTCGTGGTTTACAGCTTCAGGTGGGAGCCATGCACTCTGAGGTAATAGATTATTATGTGTTAGAGGGTCTGCCCTCACCTGTGGTACCCAGACTTCCGTGGCTCGCTCTGCACAATCCGGTAATTGATTGGCAGGCTCAGGAAGTAGTAAAATGGAGTGGTTATTTTCAAGGACACTGCTTAGATACCCGGGTAGCTAGGGTGGATACCCAGTCGGTGACGGAGTTTGGGGATGTTTTCTTGGAGCAAGGGTGCCAAGAACACCCTCCCCATCATCCTTATGATTGCGCCATTAATCTCATACTGGTGGCAGGCTGTCACGATTCATTTTTGGATCTGTGGCAGATTTTGCTTTTCTTATTAAAACTTTTTTCCTTTCAGGCCATCGGGGGTTAATGTCAGTGTTTTCCCCGGTGGCCGCTGGTGTAATTACATTGCTGCTGAGTTTGCTGATGCAGGTGGTGACCACCCCCACCATCCTTTAAAAGGTCACTGTCACACGATCAGCTGTGCGCGACCTAACCCATGAACACCGCGGCACGCATTCCCCGTGGACGCAATATGGACCCTCTATACCGCAGGTGGGGAACCGGGCCTACCTGAATTAGGGAAGGGCAGAGACTGGGGTCCTGTGGTAGCTGAGCTTGTGGACAAGGTAAAGACACGTAGGACTTGATTACACCACACAACTTCAGGTATAGAGAAAGTAAAGTTTACTAAAGTAAAGTCACACAGTACATAAACCAAACATGACTATGCCAGGCTCCCGATTCCACACCTCCCAGAAGGGTACCACCCAGTGAACCCCAAGGCACCATCGGATCACCGAGGCACACATAGGCGGGACATCGGACACCACAGGCAGGACATCAGGGTACACGAGGTCATCAGGATGCAGGCAAGACATTAGGGTACACGAGGACATCAGGGTACATGAGGTCATCAGGACGCAGGCAAGACATCAGGGTACACAAGGACATCAGGGTACATGAGGTCATCAGGACGCAGGCAGGTCATCAAGACACAGGCAGGACATCAGGACACCAGGACACACAAGGTCATCAGGACACAGGCAGGACATCAGGGCATAAGGGTCACCGGCAGATATCAGACAGGAGTCGTTCGGTTCAGGACATCCGACACGACCTACAGGCACTACCGTGGTCATCAGGCTCCAAGCTCCAGGCAGCGGTCATTAGGTTCCAGACTGCAGTCGTCAGGCTCCAGGCATCGGACCTAGGAAGGAACCCAACGTGATGGTGCTAGAACCACAGATTGCTGGGCCTGCCTGGAGCTAGCACAGCATGGTAGTCAGAGCATAGAGAAGCAAATGCTCAGCTGAAACATCTGTTACAAGAGACACAAAGTCACTGGGTACGAGGCTCCAGACACAGAGGGATTCCAGGAACATAACACAGCAGACACAGTTTAGACAGGGTCAGGTACAGGACAGGTACAGGATCAAGTCTTAAGGCCTGGATATACCACCTCCAGGACAGGCGCAGGAACAGGACCAAACAGGAATCAAGGCAAGGACATTGGTACCAAAACATAGACAGGGGAGGTGCAGGAACACAAAACACACATAGCAATGTTCATGAGCTTTGTGAGTAGCTCTGGTCCCGCCCATAAGGAAGGGGAGCTTTATATAGGAGCTGCCCCTCAGCAATTGGCTGGGGACAGCATTTCAAATACACACACTAACCCTGATAAAATCAGGGGAGGTGTGGCCACGCACGCACTAAGTACAAACAGAAACCACCACAGCACAATCAGGGCAGGAACTGGCGGTGGCTGCACGCCCAGACACACGTGGAAAGTCATGCACCAGCCGCAAATGACCTCGCAACACGCGGACAGCTTCCACAGCGGCCACCAGGGACCGCACATGCGGATGGTCATGCAGCACAGCAAAGACCTAACCACCCATCTACGGCTACGCAGCGAGCAGGGAACTGAGCAGGCTCCATAAAGGTTACAGCCAACAGTTTCCCAGCTCAATTAGGGGGAAAGGAGCAAAGGGTTAAAGCAAAGACATGCATGATCACGCCGACAACCAGGTAGAGACAGAACGGCGTGACAGTCACCTGATGCATCATCTGACTGTTGGTGATACAGGTCCTTCTGGAGACCAACCAAGCTGGATACTGGAGCTTTCTGGGTGCAGTGGTGCTTCAGCTGAATACTGTGATCCTGTGCCTTACTCTGCTGTGCAGTGCTTTGCAGCAGAGAAAGCTAAGTGTTGTATTTTTGTTTCCCCATTCCCTGTGGTGTCTGTCTTCCCTTACCTTGGTGTTTATTAGTGCAGTGGTATGACTAGTGCTCTCACTGGCCTGCTCCCTACCTAGAGATTAGCGCAGGGCTTGTGAGGGATTTAGGTATCCTGCTCGGCGATGGGGTGAAAGAACCCGTATAGGGACGATAGGGAGATCAGGGCACAAACATACATCAGGCGAGTGCAGGAGGTGTCCATTTCCCTCGTTCCTATCGCGGGCCCACCGTTGTTAAAGTTCTCCAGTGTTCCCTTGTTTGTTTTGCCGTCTGGTGACCGACCAACCGTCGGGTCGCGCCACACCAGGACAGTCACTTTGTGACATTATCACCAACCTTCACATTTTTTTCTGGTGAGCCATGGCCAAATGCAGGCCTTTGCCCAACTGCTTGAGACCCTCACCCATGAGCTTAAGGTGCTGCGGGGTGAGGTGGTGCAGCAGCTGCAGCAGTTGGTGGGGTTCTGAACCTCGGCTCAGGTGCAGTCTCAACCAGAACCCAAGATATCTCTCCCTGACATATTTTCTGGAGGGAGAGATAATTTTTTGTTTTTCAGACACAGGCTGCCTAAAAGCAGACTATATAACATCTCTGGTACGGAAAGGCAGGCATGAAGTATTATATAGCGGAAAGCCCGGCTAAAGGTCATATCAGACCATACTTGTCCCCTATTGCCGCGGGGTACTTTTTTGTAAAGAAAAAAGATGGGGGGTTACACCCATGCCTGGATTTCCGAGAACTCAACACGATCACTGTCCGTGATCCATATCCGCTCCCTCTCATCCTGGATCTCTTTAACCAGATTATAGGAGCAAAATGGTTCTCAAAACTGGACCTCAGGTGGGCCTATAATCTCATTTGCATTAAAGAGGGGGATGAGTGGAAAACAGTGTTCAGTATGCCCCAAGGACACAATGAGAACCTGGTGATGCCTTCTAGGTTGACGAACGTGCACCCCGTCTTTCAACACTTTATTAATGATATCTTTAGTCACCTGGTAGGCAGCTTTGTGGTTATCTCTCTAAATGACATATTAATTTATTCACCTGACTTAGAGTCACATCACTTGCATGTCAGGCAGGTCTTACATATACACGAGACAATAAGTTATGTCAAACCGAGAAGTGTATGTTCTCGGTTGAGAAAATCTCTTTTCTAGGACATGTGTTGTCTTAGATGGATGGATCCGGCAAAAGTCCAGGCAGTATTGGATTAGGATCATCCTGAGGATTTGCAGGCGTTACAAAGGTTTTTAGGTTTCGCCAACTACTATCGTAAATTCATAAAAA
The DNA here is from genome assembly GCA_033576555.1 of Oophaga sylvatica. Taxonomy (NCBI): domain Eukaryota; kingdom Metazoa; phylum Chordata; class Amphibia; order Anura; family Dendrobatidae; genus Oophaga; species Oophaga sylvatica. The sequence goes on along the minus strand of JARQOD010012142.1, from coordinate 520 downwards.
AGCATTTTGGTGGTAGCCAAACCTCTTATGGATATGACCAGGAATGGGACGGACTTCTCCAAGTGGTCCAGTCCAGCCAGGGGGCATTTGATATTTTGAAAAGTTGTTTTTCTTCTGCGCTGGTTCTTATAAAGCCTGAAGTCTCTCAGCCTTTTATGGTGGAGGTCGATGCATCTGGGTGGGAGAGGGGCTGTCTATGTGCCTATTTTCTAAAAAACTGTCAGCAGCTGAAAAAAAATTATGACATCGGTAACAGAGAACTCTTAGCAATCAAATGGGATTTTGAAGAGCGGCGTCATTTTTTGGAGGGATCGTTTCACCCAGTTATGGTGGTCACGGATCATAAGAACCTGGTATGCTTAGAATCGGCAAAATGTCTAACACCTCGGCAGGCAAGATGGGCATTTTTCTTTACCAGATTCAACTTTTTTGTCACATATAAGCCAGGGAACAAAACATTAATTCAGATGCCTTGTCTCGTTGCTTTCCAGGGGAAGGAAATAAATGTGAACAGGTACCT
>JARQOD010012141.1:0-20784 GCA_033576555.1 Oophaga sylvatica | reverse complement strand
TAAAAAGGGTTTGTAACTCAGGTCAGAAAATGTAATGTAGTACACGTGACCTCCCGGGGGGAAAAATTTTTTAGGAAAAGCTCGGGGAGTTTTAATAAGGAGAAAATCGGGGATCAGTGTAATGTATGTCAAGTGAAAAACGCGAATAGTGAGTGCAGCTTGGATTTTTAATTTTACAGGGGGAAAAATCGGATAGAAATTTGTTTTTTAAACCAGTGACTGCACCAGCAGAAAGTGAGTGCAGCCTCGGGGTTTTAAAAATTGGGGGGGGAAACTAGATCAGAATGTAGGGCCCAAAGTGACTGCCCCAGAAAATTTAGTGGTGCAGCCTGGGGTATAATAAGGATGTAATCGGATAAAAAAAATTTTAAGGTATGTACACAGTACTCCCCCGCAGAAGAGTGAGTGCGTTTGGAGTAAACCCATGGGGTGTAATCGGTCGAAATGAAATGTAAATGGGGGCCAAAGTTTTGAAAATGACACAAATATTAATTTTTAAAATTCTACTGCTTCCTTTTTCTATTGGAATTTTGATATACTCCAAAATTTTTATAAAGAGTGAAAGTTAACACCCAATTACTTGAAAAGTATTGTTTGGTAGAAAAATAACTTTATCCCCCAAAAAACTTAAAAACACTTTGCCCCCGGGCCTTAAAGGACCAAAAAACCCCTCTTTTCAGTGATTGTAAATTAAAAAAGGGTTTTGGGGGGGTTAATGAGGACATGGATGGGATCAATTGTCATGTTTTAAGTAAGTTTTACACCACGGGGAACTTTTTAAAAAAAGGGGTGGTGTTTTGGGTCATCGTTTCTCTTCTTTTAAACCCCTGGTTTTCTAAAAAAAAACGGGGCCGTTTTCATTGCAATGCAAAAATGGCCAAAACAGGGAAAAGTTTTCGCAGCTAAAAAATTTTTCAGTAAAAATATAGCTCTAAAAAAACTTCAAGGAGAGAGGTTCCATTGTTGTAAAAAAAGGTCCGGGGCCCCCCAAAAAAAGCCCCGAAAGGGGGGGGGCCCGGGGGTCTCTTAAAAGTTTTTCCCAGCTGGGGTCGGGTTCCCAGGGCGAGCTTGTCCAAAATTTGGCGGGGCCCGGTGTGATTTGCACGCCGCACTGTGAGGCGGGCTTTTTTTGGAGCGGGCCCCTGGTCTAAGGGGGAGCAAAAAAAAAGCCATTTTTTTCCGAAAAAACATCATGGACAGACTGATTTTAAAAAAACGTACGGCAGTGGACTGTGGGGGACTGGGGTAATGTTATTTTCTTGATAAAAATCCCTTTTCGATTGTTTGGGATCGGGGAAACCTCTTTGGAGAAGAAAAGGTGAGCGTTCCCCCCAGTTTTTTAAATCCCAATTTAAACCCCCCCAAAAAACCATTAAAGTGTGGGGTTGCTTCTAGCGGGGGAATCGGCTCTTTCCCAATCTTTGCCTAAAAAAACAGCTTTTTAAAGAAGGGTACCGAATGTCCCCAAGGGGTTTTTTCCCCCAAACCCCCCTCCAAGAGCAGTTTGACGATCAACAATTTCCTTTTCCGATGTGGGCACTTCCCCTTTAAAACAAAGGTGATAACTAAATGGCTAGGGAAAAAACTTTGAGATTTTGGGGTCCATGGCCGGGAAAAAACCGCCCGATTTTAAAAATTTCCTTTTGGGAAATTGGATAAAACATCAAAAGGGGGTTTTGGGCAAACAAAAAAACCCAAAAATTCTGACAAAATGAAAGATTGATTTTGCCCAAAAAAGGTGCTTCGTAGGATTTGGTCCGAATTTTATTGAGGCTGCCAGGGGGGGAATTTTCAGAGGTCCTGAGAAAAAGGGTTTAAAACTGAAAATTGACTTGCTGCACAACTCATTTAAAGTCAATAAAAGCTTTTATTACTCATTTTTTAAAATTATTTTTTTTCTGTCGTGAAAAAAACTTGTTTAAAAAACACATAAAAACAGAGGGCAGAAAATCATGGGGAAAAAAAAATATTTGTGTCTTCTCAAACTTTTGGGGCCCCCACTGTAGTACACAGTGACTTTCACCCGAGAAAAGGGAGTGCAGCTCTGGGGTATAATACAGGTTTTAACTCGGGTCGTAATGTATGTAACGTGACGGGACCGCGAATGTGAGTGCGCTTGGGGGTTTTAAAAGGAGGTAAATTTTGGTCAGTAAAGTAATGTTTTTACACGTGACTGACCAGCGAAAAGTGGTGCGTCTGGGGGTTAATAAGGAGGGAATAGGAAGAAAAATTTTAAAGTAACGTGACTGCCCGAGAATAGTGAGTGCCCGTTGGGGTTTTTTACAGGGTGTAACTCAGGATAGAATTTTTATGTTTAAAAGTGACTGCCCCGAGAATTTGTGAGTGCAGCTTGGGGGATAATACAGGATGTAACTCAGGATTTTTAATTTTAAAATTTGTCACGTGTTTCCCAGGAAAGTGAGTGGCTTTTGGGGGGATAATTTAAGGGGGGAACTCAGGATAAATTTTAAAGTAGGGCCACAGGACTGCAAAAACAGGAAATTTTGGTGCAGCTCGCGTATAAAAAGGGGGGGAAAAACAGGTCTGAAAAAAATTACCAGTGACCTGCCCAGGGGGAAAAGTAAGTGCAGCTTTTGGGGTATAAATTGGGGGGAACCCGGGTTTGTAATGTAATGTATTTTTAACCCGTGGGTTTCCAGCAGAAAGGAGTAAACCCCGGGTATAATACGGAGGGAAAATCCCGGATCAAAATAATGTATTACACAGGTTTATGCACCGGAAAAAAGTGAGTGCGCTCTGGATTTTAAAAAATAGGAGGGAACTCAGTTGTAATGTTTTTAAAAAGTGATGCCCCAGTGAATGGAGTGCGCTTGGGGTAAATAAAAGGTGAAATTTAGGTCAGTAATGTTGTAACAGTGACTGCCCCCGCAGATTGGAGTGCAGCTCTGGGGTAAAATTTAGGAGGTAATAGATCAGAAAAGTAATGTATTTTAAAAGTGACTGCACAGCGGGAAAAGTGGGCGCTCGGGGGGAAAATTTCAGGAGGGATTTGGGTCGGAAAAGTAATGTAGTTTCACGTGACTGCCCCAGCGAATTTGTGGTTTCAGTTTTTGGGGATAATAAGGAGTAACTAGGATCAGTTAAAGTTGTACCCCAGTGACGCACCAGCAGAATGTGGTGCAGCTGTGGGGGAAAAAGGGAGTAACTCAGGTTCATTAATGTAAGTATGTACACAAAAAAGCCCAGCAGAATAGTGGGAGCTTGGGGTTTTTTTAAAAGGAGGAATCAGGATCTGTAATCTAATTTTTGTACACAGTAAATCCCCCAGAAAAGGGGAGTGCTTTTTGGGGGGTAAAAGGATAAAAACCCTCAGGACATTTAATTTTTGTACCCCGGACTGCCCCAAAAAAATAGTGATTTGAGCTCGAGTTTTTTTTACAGGATGAAAATAGGTCAGTAATTTTTTTTAACACTGGGGACTGCCCGGAATAGGGAGGCAGTCTGGGAAAAATTACAGGATTAATGGGATCGTAATGTAATGTTGTACACAGTAACTGCACCGCAAAATAGTGAGTGCAGCTTGGAGTATAATTTAGGGGGGGAATTTGTAGTTTTTATGCCCAAAGGACTGCAAGCAGAATAGTGAGTGAGCTCGGGAAAGTATTATTAGGAGGGAATCAGTTCAGAAAAAAATGTATTTTACACAGGATTTGCCCCAGAAAAATTAGGGGAGTGCTTTTTGGGGGGTAAAATAAGGATGAAAACAGGATCAGAAATGTATGTTCCAGTAAACCCCCAAGAAAAATTTTGTGAGTGCACCCGGGGTTTTTAATACGGGGAAAACCGGGTTTCAGTAATGAATGAGTACCAGTGATTTTCCGAAAAAAAATTTTTATGAGTGCAGTTTGGGGGAGGTAATTTTTTCCGGGTTCAGAAATGTTTTTTTTTACAATTTGACTGCGCAGAATTTGAGTGCGTCTGGAGTAAAAATAGGTGTAATCGGGAAACGAAATTTGTATGTACACAGTGACTGAAACAGCAAAATTTGTGAGGCGGGTTTGGGGGGTATAATACAGGTGAAAAATCGGATAAAATGTTTGTACAAGTGCTGCCCAGCAGAATTTTGGTGCAGCGGGGGGGAAAAATTACGGTGTAACCGGGGAATCTTTTTTGTATGTACACAGGGGACTGACCGAGAATAGTGGGGGCAGCTTGGGAAAAACAGGTTTTAAAATCAGGCAGAAATGTAAGTTTTTTCACGTGATTGCACCAGCAGAATAGTGAGTGCGTTGGGGGGGTATAAAAAAGGATGTAACTCAGGATCAGAATGTAATGTACCATTTGACTCCCCCAGAAAAGGGGGAGTGCGCTCGGGGGGTTTAAAAAGGATTTTAATCAGGTCATTTTAATTAGTACACAGTGCTAAACCAGAAAAAATATGATTTGCAGCTCTGGAGTTAATACAGGATGTAAAGGGGGAAACAGAATGTAATGTTGTACCTTTTGATCCCCCGAGAATTGTAAAGTGCGCTTGGGTAAAAAAGGGGTGTAACTCGGGGATCAGCAATTTTATTTTTTGTAAAACGTGATAAAAACCGCAGGTGGTGCAGCTCGGGTATAATACAGGGGGGAATAGGTCGAAATTTTTATAAAGTGTGCCCCGCAAAATAGTGAGTGCAGTTTGGGTATAATATAGGAGGGAACTGATCAAAAGTATGTACACATGACTCCCCAGCAGAATAGTGAGTGCAGCTTGGGGTAAAAAAGGGGATGTAACTCTTTAAAGTAATAAAATTATGTACACAGGACTGCCCGCAGAAGAGTGGTGCAGTCTGGAGAAAAAATAGGATGTAATCGGGGATATTTAATGAAAATTTTCTTTGGGGCCAAAGTTTTGAAAATTGACAAAATTTTTTTTTTTACAAAGTTAGCTTCATTTTTAAAAAGGGGAATTTTTTTTAACCCAAAAATTGTTTTAAAAGTGATCAGCTTAACGAATTTTTTTGTAAAGTCAATTTTTTTGGCTAGAAAATGAATTTTCCCCCCCCAAAACTTTTTCAAATTTCTTTTTTTGGCAGCCTCCCTTTTAAAAGGACCAAAAAACCTTTTTTCCCAGTGATTGTCCATTAACACAGGTGGGGGTTTTTAAAAGGGACATGGCGGGAGAAAATCTGTCTGATTAAGAAAAAATGACACCACTGGCCTTTTTTAAAAGGAGGCGGGTGTTTGGGGCATCTTTTTCTTTTTTTTAAAACCGGGGGTTTTTAAAAAAAAACCGGCGTCATCATTGCAATGAAAAAAAAAGGGCCAAAGGGGGAAGGTTCGCAGCTAAAAAGATTGTTTTCAGTCAAAATTTTTGCATCACAAGAATTCAAGGAGAGGGTTCCTTTGTTGCCCAAAAAGGCCCCGGGGCCCCCAAAAAAACCCCCAGAAAGGCCAGGAGGGCTTTAAAAGTGTTTCAGCTCGGGATGGGGGGTTACCAGCAGTGCAGAGCTTGTTCAGGAAGGGGCAGCGGCAGGTGTGGGGGATTGCCAGCACGTAGGGGGAGGATCTTGGAGCGGCTGGTTCAAGGAGGGGGGAAAAGAACCCACTTCTTCCAAAAAAACACATGGACGACTGATATTCGCAAAACGTACAGGCGGGACTGCTAGGTGGGGAAAAGTTATTTTCTTGATTTTTCCTTTTCGTTTGTTTGGGACATCGGGAAAAAACGCCTCATTTGGAGAAGAAAGGGGGCGTCCCCCCAGTCTTGTCTATGCCAACTGTTAAGCATCCTGAAACCATTTGTGTGGGGTTGTTTCGCCGGGGGGAATCGGCTCTTCACCTTTCCCTTAAAAAACAAAAGCCATGAAAAAAATGGTACCAAAATGCCCCAAAAGGCAATTCTCCCAAACCCCCCCAAAGAGGGGTTTGCGATCAACAATGTTTTTTTCCGCATGGGTGCCTTCCCTTTAAAGCAAAGGTGATAACTAAAGGGGAGGGAAAAAAAAATTAGAGATTTTGGGTATGGGGGGGAAAAAACTGCAGATTTAAATTTCCTTTGAAAACTTGTGAAAAATAAAAAAAGAGGGGGGGCCCAAAAAAAAACCCCAAAAAAATTTGGGACAAAATAAAATTTTTGATTGGGGCAAGAAGGGACTGCATCGTCAGGTTTTGGGTTTCAAAATTTGGGATTGAGAGCGGGCCAGGGAGAATTGAGAGGTCCTGAAGAAAAAGGGTCAACCTGCAAATATTGCTTGCTCCCCAACTAACTCTTTTCTAACTGCAATAAAAGCTTTTATTACTATATGTTTAAAATTTTTTAATTTTGTCGTGATAAAAACATTGTCAAAAAAAAAAAAAACCCGAGGGCAGGATCATTTTGAAAATTAAAATTTGTGTCTTCCAAAATTTTGGCCTTTAATGTTTTTCCAGTGACTGCACCAGAGAATAGTGGGGGGCAGTCTGGAGGGTTTTACAGGGTGTAAATCGGATCGTAATGTATGTACACAGTGATGCACAGCAGAAAAATGAGTGCAGTCTGGGGTTTAAAAAGGATGTAACTGGACAGTAATGTATGTAACAGGACTGCACGCAAATGTGAGTGCAGCTTGGGTTATAAAAGGGGGGAAAAAAAAAAGGGTCAGTAAAGTAAGGGAGTACAAGTGCTTTCACCAGCCGAAAATTGGAAAATGCAGCTTTGGGTTTAATTTAAAGGGTTTTAAAAAGGTAAATAATTAATGTATGTTTCAATTTTTCTGCACAGCAGAAAATGAGTGCGCTTGGGGTTAAAACAGGGGTAAATCAGGTTTAGTTTTTGGGTTTTACACAGTGACTGCCGCAGAAAAGGAGTGCGCTTGGGGTAATCAGGGGGGAAAAAAAGGAACAGTAATTTTTATGTTTCACGTGACTGCCCCGGGTTTTTGGTGCAGTTGGGGGGTAATACAGGGGTGTAACTCGGATAGTAATTTTATTTTAAAACAGTGACGCAGCAGAATAGTGAGTGCGCCTGGAGGTAATTTAAGGATGAACTCAGGATCATTAAAGTAATGTATGTACCCCAGTGATCCCAGGGAGAATAGTGAGTGCAGCTCTGGAGGAAATTTAAAGGGGGGAAAACAGATCAGTATTTTATTTTATGTTTCCGGACTGCACCAGCAGAATTTGTGATTTCAGTCTGAAATTTAAACAGGAGGGAAAAAGGACAAATAATGTTAACACGTGACGCACCAGCAGAATAGTAAATGCAGTCTGGGTTAATTGGAGGGAATCGTTTGTTAAAAATTTTAACAGTGATGCACCGCGAATTTTGAGTGCAGTTGGGGAAAAAGGATGGGAATCAGGATCTTTTAAAGTAATTTTTGTCACAGGACTGCACCGCAGAAAAGTGGGTGCAGCTTGGAGGTAATAAGGATGTAAAAAAGGAAAAATTTTAAAAAAAGGGTTTTAACGTGACGCACCAGAAAAATAGTGGTGCAGCTGGGTTAAAAACAGGGGGAACTCAGGATCGTAAGGGATTTCACGTGACTGCACCGAGAAAAGTGAGGGGCGTTTGGAGTATAAAATAGGGGGAACCAGACAGTTTAAAGTATGTACACAGGACTTTTCCCAGTTTGAATAGTGAGTGCAGTTGGGGGATAATACGGTTTTAACTCGGTCGTAATTTTTTGTAACAGTGACTGCACCCAAAGGGAAAAGTGGTGGCTTTTTGGGGTTTTTTACAGGGAGGTAAACAGGATTTGTATGTAAGGGTTTTACAAGTGACTGACCAGCGAATGGAGGCAGTTGGGGTATAAGGGGGGGAAAAAGGATAGTAAAGTATTTTTGGGCACAGTGACGGGACCGCAGAAAGTTTGGGCGCTCTGGGGTATAAATTAAAGGGTGTAATTTTGGTTTAGTAATGTATGTTTACGTGAAATTCCCGCGAATTTTTGAGTGCAGCTGTGGAGGTTTAAACGGATGTTTTCAGGATCATTAAAATTTTTGGGATGTACAAAGTTTTCTGCACCCGCGAAAGTGAATGCAGTTGGAGGTAATAAGGAGGGGGAAAAAAAAAGGGGTTTAAATTTAAGGGATGTACACAGTGATGAAAAAAAAAAATTTGGGTGGGGCCTTTGGGGGTTTTAAAAAGGGGGGGAACTAAGGGTCAGTAATGTTTTTTACACAGTGCTTTCAAAGAAAAATAGTGGTGCAGTGAGTATAATACAGGAAAGTAAAAAAAGGATGTAATGTATGTACCAGTGGCTGCACCCAGAAAATGGGAGTGAGCTCTGGGTTAATTTAGGATGTAACTCAGGATCAGTAATTTTTAAAAAATGTTTACAGTAAATGCCCAGGGAAATAGTAAATGCAGTTGGATTTAATATGGAGGGAATCAGATCAGTAATGTTTTGTCCAAAATGACTGCCCAGCGAATAGTGAGTGCAGCTCCCGGAGTTTAATAGGAGGGAATGATTTAGTTTAAAAATGTTGTACACGGACTGCCAGAGAATAGTGGGAGCTCTGGGGGGTTTTTAAAAGGGGTAATCAGGTCAGCAATTTTTTAAAAAATGATGCACCCAGAAAAGTGGTGCAGCTGGGGGGGTTTTTACGGAGGGAACTAGGTCAGTTTTAAAAAAATGTATGTAAAAAGTAATGCACCCGCAGAATAGTGAGGAGCTTGGAGTATAATCGGTGTAAAATAGGATAAAAATGAATGTTGTACACAGTGGGGGGCAGCAGAAATTGTGGTGCAGCTTGGGGGGTAAAAATAGGTCGTAATTTTATGGGCACAGTGCTGCAGCGAATGTGGTGCAGCTGGGGGGTAATTTAGGGTGTAAATCAGGACAGTAATGTAGTTTTAAAAGTGGCTGCACCCCCCCGAAAGTGAGTGCAGTCGGGGTTTTAATAAGGAAAGTAAAAGGATCCCGTAATTTTAGTAAAAGTGATGACGGGAAAGTGGGCAGCTCTGGGGTATAATTTCAGGTGTTTCCCCAGGATCGTAAAGTATGACACAGTGACTGAAACCCCCCCGAATAGTAGGCAGTCTGGGTATAACGGGTGTTTCTCAGGATTGTAATTTTAATGTTTTTACACAGTGACTGAAACCAAAAGAATAGTGGTGCAGCTCTGGGGTTTTTACAGGAAAGTAAAAAAGGATCATAAATTTTTAAAGTACACAGTTTACTGCCCCGAGAAAAGTAGTGAAACTCTGGGGTTTTTAAAACCGGATTAACTCAGGTCGTTAAAAAATGTCCCGTGAAAGCACCAGCGAATGTGGTGAGCTTGGGTTTTAATCCGGATGTAAAGGGGAAACAATTTAATGTATGCCCCGTGACTGACCAGCGGAAAATTTTTGGGAGTTAATATAGGGGGGAACCGATCAGAAAAGACAGGTCTTTCCCAAAAATTACTTTAGTGTAAATTTTTTATTTACCATTTTGAAATGATTAAAAAAAATTTCTTATTTTAGATTCATTCCACCAATAAAAATTTTTGGGGTTTTTTTTTTTTTAAAAACTGATTTTTTTGGATCAACCCCGTAACCCCAAAAAACTGTCTAAAAAAAAATTGCTATCAAAAAAAGGTTCTTAAAGACTAACCTATTTTGAATAATAAATCTAAACACATGCAAAGTTCCGGGGGTTTTAAAAACCCCTCCTTTTCATTATAAAACCCCCATCATGGGTAAGACAAGGCCGGATGAGTCAAAAAGGGCCCATTTGACCCCCCAAGAAAGGGGTAACCCCCAAAAAGAAATTTCAAAACAAATAGGCTGTTCCAGAGTGCTGTATAAAGGCCAAAATGGGAAAACTGGGAAAGGAAACAATGTGGCAAAAACGTTAAAGAGAAGGGGTGAGACCCTGGGAAAAGATTGTGGAAAAAAGTTTCCCGCCCTTTGGGGGGGATGAGGAAGAGGGGATGGTTGGTGTAGAAACCCCAGGCCACGTGAAGGGTGTGCAGGAAAATGGGCTACGGGCCCCGCATTCCCCGGTAAAGGCATTTTTGGAACTTTAAAAAGCGGAAAGGGGCCCCCTGCCCGGGTAAGAGAAGCAGCAGGATGTTGTAAGGGGCCCCAATTTTACTTTTTTGAGAAAAAAAAATTTTGCTTATTCGGAATAAGGGGTCCCGGGGGTTGGGGGAAGAGGGGGAAAAGGAAAGCCAAAAATCCTGAAGCCCAGTGTCAATCCCACAGTCAGTGAGGTTTTGTGGGGTCAATGTCAGCTGCGGTGTTGGTCCACTGGTTTCATAAGGGCGGGGCAATGCGTAGTACGGAGATTTGGGAAATTTTATTCTTCCATCGGCTGAAATGTTTTGGGTAAAAAATTTTTTTTTTAGCACCCTGGCACCTGCCGTGAAAAAACCACGTAAGGTTTTGACCAGCTTACTTTGGGTAAAAAGGCCTCCCCCTCCCCTGCCTGAACCCCCTAGAGAAATTTTGGGGGTATTGTAAGAAAGTTGGAGACGCAAGACCAAACTTGGATGGTTAAGGGGCCTTTTTAAACATCCGGGCCTCCAAAACCCCAGCGGTCACAGGGTGATTCCTCCATGCACCCCCGCATTGAAGCAGTCATTTCTCAAAAGGTTCCCCCCAGTATTGGGCATACTGAATATTATTTTTGTGGTTTTTTTTGTTTTTTCTAAAAAACTTTTTTTTTTTGGGCGGTTGAAAAATTTAATTTTTTGAGACAGGTTTTTTGGGATATAGGAGTTGTATGCCAAAATCCCAGTATTAAAAAATAAAAGCCCCCAAAATTTTTTGGGGGTGTAATGAACAAAATATTTGAAGTTTATTTTTAATTTAATTTGGTAAAAAATAAATTTAGAAATTATGCAATTTTTGGAAGGACCTGTTTTCCAGTGACTGCACCGCAGAATAGTGAGGCAGCTCTGGGGTATAATCAGGATTTAAATCGGTCGTAATATAATGTATGTAAAAGTGACGCCCAGCGAAGAGTGAGGCGTTGGGTATAAAAAGGATGTAATCAGGATAGTAATGAATGTACAATCTGGCCAAATTTTGAAATACAAAATTTAATTTTTTCAAAGTCTACTCCCCCCCTTTTCTAATGGCAATTTGCATATACCCAGAATGTTAAAAAAAGTGATACTTAACAGAATTTTTGTAAAGTAAAAATTTTGGGTAGAAAATTTTAATTTATCCCCCCAAAACACATTTCAAAAAATCTTGGCCCTCCTTAAAAAGGCCAGCAACCCCCTTTTTAGTGATTCTCCTTTTTAAAAGGTGGGGGTTAATGAGGAAGGTGGGATCAATCTGTATGATTAAGAAGAATACACCATGGACTTTAAAAGGGGTGGGGGTTGGCAATCTTTTTCTTTGTTAAAACCATGGTTATCTTAAAAAAAACGTGCAGTCATCATTGCAAGCAAAAAGGCCTAAAGGGAAAGAGTATCGCAGCTAAAAAGATGCATCTTCAAAAAATATATGCATCATCAAGAACTTCAAGGAGAGAGGTTCCATTGTTGTCAAAAAGGCTCCAGGGCGCCCAAGAAAGACCAGCAAGCGCCAGGACCGTCTCTTAAAAGTGTTTCAGCTGCGGGATCGGGCTACCAGCAGTGCAGAGCTTGCTCAGGAATGGCAGCAGGCAGGTGTGAGTGCATCTGCACGCACTGTGAGGCGGAGACTCTTGGAGCAAGGCCTGGTCTCAAGGAGGGCAGCAAAGAAGCCACTTCTCTCCAGAAAAAACATCATGGACAGACTGATATTCTGCAAAACGTACAGGCAGTGGACTGCTGAGGACTGGGGTAAAGTTATTTTCTCTGATGAATCCCCTTTTCGATTGTTTGGGACATCAGGAAAACGCCTCATTTGGAGAAGACAAGGTGAGCGCTACCACCAGTCTTGTCTCATGCCAACTGTTAAGCATCCTGAAAACCATTCATGTGTGGGGTTGCTTCTCAGCCAAGGGAATCGGCTCTCTCACAATCTTGCCTAAAAACACAGCCATGAATAAAGAATGGTACCAGAATGTCCTCCAAGAGCAACTTCTACCAACCCTCCAAGAGCAGTTTGGCGATCAACAATGCCTTTTCCAGCATGATGGAGCACCTTGCCATAAAGCAAAGGTGATAACTAAATGGCTCAGGGAACAAAACATAGAGATTTTGGGTCCATGGCCTGGAAACTCCCCAGATCTTAATCCCATTGAGAACTTGTGATCAATCATCAAGAGACGGGTGGACAAACAAAAACCTAAAAATTCTGACAAAATGAAAGCATTGATTGTGCAAGAATGGACTGCTATCAGTCAGGATTTGGTCCAGAAGTTGATTGAGAGCATGCCAGGGAGAATTGCAGAGGTCCTGAAGAAGAAGGGTCAACACTGCAAATATTGACTTGCTGCACTAACTCATTCTAACTGTCAATATAAGCTTTTATTACTCATATGTTTACAATTATTATATTTCTGTCTGTGATATAAAACATCTGTCAAACACACATAAAAACCAGAGGGCAGCAGATCATGTGAAAATATAATATTTGTGTCATTCTCAAAACTTTTGGCCATGACTGTATGTACACAGTGACTGCACCAGCAGAATAGTGAGTGCAGCTCTGGAGTATAATACAGGATGTAACTCAGGATCAGTAATGTATGTACACAGTGACTGCACCAGCAGAATAGTGAGTGCAGCTCTGGGGTATAATACAGGAGGTAACTCAGGATCAGTAATGTAATGTATGTACACAGTGACTGCACCAGCAGAATAGTGAGTGCAGCTCTGGAGTATAATACAGGATGTAACTCAGGATCAGTAATGTAATGTATGTACACAGTGACTGCACCAGCAGAATAGTGAGTGCAGCTCTGGGGTATAATACAGGAGGTAACTCAGGATCAGTAATGTATGTACACAGTGACTGCACCAGCAGAATAGTGAGTGCAGCTCTGGAGGATAATACAGGAGGGAACTCAGGATCAGTAATGTATGTACACAGTGACTGCACCAGCAGAATAGTGAGTGCAGCTCTGGGTATAATACAGGATGTAACTCAGGATCAGTAATGTATGTACACAGTGACTGCACCAGCAGAATAGTGAGTGCAGCTCTGGAGGATAATACAGGATGTAACTCAGGATCATTAATGTAATGTATGTACACAGTGACTGCACCAGCAGAATAGTGAGTGCAGCTCTGGAGGATAATACAGGAGGGAACTCAGGATCAGTAATCTAATGTATGTACACAGTGACTGCACCAGCAGAATAGTGAGTGCAGCTCTGCAGTATAATACAGGAGGGAACTCAGGATCAGTAATGTATATACACAGTGACTGCACCAGCAGAATAGTAAGTGCAGCTCTGGAGTATAATATAGGAGGGAACTCAGATCAGTAATGTATGTACACAGTGACTGCACCAGCAGAATAGTGAGTGCAGCTCGGGTATAATACAGGAGGGAACTCAGGATCAGTAATGTATATACACAGTGACTGCACCAGCAGAATAGTGAGTGCAGCTCTGGAGTATAATATAGGAGGGAACTCAGATCAGTAATGTATGTACACAGTGACTGCACCAGTAGAATAGTGAGTGCAGCTCTGGAGTATAATACAGGATGTAACTCAGGATCAGTAATGTATGTACACAGTGACTGCACCAGCAGAATAGTGAGTGCAGCTCTGGGGTATAATACAGGAGGTAACTCAGGATCAGTAATGTAATGTATGTACACAGTGACTGCACCAGCAGAATAGTGAGTGCAGCTCTGGAGGATAATACAGGAGGGAACTCAGGATCAGTAATGTAATGTATGTACACAGTGACTGCACCAGCAGAATAGTGAGTGCAGCTCTGGGGTATAATACAGGATGTAACTCAGGATCAGTAATGTATGTACACAGTGACTGCACCAGCAGAATAGTGAGTGCAGCTGTGGAGGATAATACAGGATGTAACTCAGGATCATTAATGTAATGTATGTACACAGTGACTGCACCAGCAGAATAGTGAGTGCAGCTCTGGAGGATAATACAGGAGGGAACTCAGGATCAGTAATCTAATGTATGTACACAGTGACTGCACCAGCAGAATAGTGAGTGCAGCTCTGGGGTATAATACAGGATGTAACTCAGGATCAGTAATGTATGTACACAGTGACTGCACCAGCAGAATAGTGAGTGCAGCTCGAGTATAATACAGGATGTAACTCAGGATCAGTAATGTATGTACACAGTGACTGCACCAGCAGAATAGGGAGTGCAGCTCTGGAGTATAATACAGGATGTAACTCAGGATCAGTAATGTAATGTATGTACACAGTAACTGCACCAGCAGAATAGTGAGTGCAGCTCTGGAGTATAATATAGGAGGGAACTCAGATCAGTAATGTATGTACACAGTGACTGCACCAGCAGAATAGTGAGTGCAGCTCTGGAGTATTATATAGGAGGGAACTCAGATCAGTAATGTAATGTATGTACACAGTGACTGCACCAGCAGAATAGTGAGTGCAGCTCTTGGGGTATAATACAGGATGTAACTCAGGATCAGCAATGTATGTACACAGTGACTGCACCAGCAGAATAGTGAGTGCAGCTCGGGTATAATACAGGAGGAACTCAGGATCAGTAATGTAATGTATGTACACAGTAACTGCACCAGCAGAATAGTGAGTGCAGCTCTGGAGTATAATACAGGATGTAACTCTGGATCAGTAATGTAATGTATGTACACAGTGACTGCAGCAGCAGAATAGTGAGTGCAGCTCTGGGAGGTAACTCAGGATCAGTAATGTATGTACACAGTGACTGCAGCAGAATAGTGAGTGCAGCTCTGGAGTATAATCAGGATGTAACTCAGGATCAGTAATGTATGTACACAGTGACTGCACCAGCAGAATAGTGAGTGCAGCTCTGGGTATAATACAGGATGTAACTCAGGATCAGTAATGTATGTACACAGTGACTGCACCAGCAGAATAGTGAGTGCAGCTCTGGGGTATAATACAGGATGTAACTCAGGATCAGTAATGTAATGTATGTACACAGTGACTGCACCAGCAGAATAGTGAGTGCAGCTCTGGAGTATAATACAGGATGTACGGTATTTTTTGGACCATAAGACGCACTTTTTTTCCTCCAAATTTGGGAGGAAAGTGTTGGTGCGTCTTATGGTCGGAATGTAACATGTGGGGAGGGGGGCAGTGGGCAGCGGTGGAGTGGGATCAGCAGGAGGCAGGAAAATATCCCCTCTGCTGCAGGAAACAAGCTCTGGGGAAACCCCTGGTCCCTACTTAAGTGCAGTGAATATTAATCAGCCGCTTCCCCGCCCACCTATCAGCTGAGCAGTCAGCAGGAGCAGCAGATCACAGAGCCACACACCCTCAGCGCCTGATTCCTGCAGCAGCTGGGCAGATCGGTGTCTGAAGGAGAAGGAGGCAGCAGGAGCAGCTGGCATACCTGACAGCCTGGGGCTGTGCTGATGGGATCTGTCTCTATCATCTCTGTCTCTATCACCTGTCTCTATCATCTCTGTCTCTATCATCTGTCTCTATCATCTCTTTCATCTCTGTCTCTATCATCTCTGTCTCTATCATCTCTGTCTCTATCACCTGTCTCTATCATCTCTGTCTCTATCATCTGTCTCTATCATCTCTGTCTCTATCATCTGTCTCTATCATCTCTGTCTCTATCATCTCTGTCTCTATCATCTCTGTCTCTATCACCTGTCTCTATATCTCTGTCTCTATCATCTGTCTCTATCATCTCTGTCTCTATCATCTGTCTCTATCATCTCTGTCTCTATCATCTCTGTCTCTATCATCTCTGTCTCTATCATCTGTCTCTATCATCTCTGTCTCTATCATCTCTGTCTCTATCATCTCTGTCTCTATCATCTCTATCATCTGTCTCTATCATCTGTCTCTATCATCTCTGTCTCTATCATCCGTCTCTATCATCTATCTCTATCAACTCTGTCTCTATCATCTGTCTCTATTTCTATGCAGCCGCACGCTCCAGTCTGAGTACCGGCGGCAGTTCCGGGTGTTCATGCGAGAGACTCACACGAAATCGTGCGAGTTTCTCGCATGTGTGACCCCGGCCTTATACTCACCCTCCAGCGTCTTCACATAGTAGTTTACAGACACCACACTGGTCCCGCAGCACCATCTCCTACCCCTAGCTTCCAACATAATAACATACTATTATATAATAACACCACATATAATAGTATGTTATTAAATATTTTACCACATTTTTTGCTTCAAATATATTTTTCCCTATTTTCCACCTCTAAAACCTGTGTGCGTCTTATAGTCCGATGCGTCTTATAGTCCGAAAAATACGGTAACTCAGGATCAGTAATGTATGTACACAGTGACTCCACCAGCAGAATAGTGAGTGCAGCTCTGGAGTATAATACAGGATGTAACTCAGGATCAGTAATTTAATGTATGTACACAGTGACTGCACCAGCAGAATAGTGAGTGCAGCTCTGGAGTATAATACAGGATGTAACTCAGGATCAGTAATCTAATGTATGTACACAGTGACTGCACCAGCAGAATAGTGAGTGCAGCTCTGGGGTATAATACAGGATGTAACTCAGGATCAGTAATGTATGTACACAGTGACTGCACCAGCAGAATAGTGAGTGCAGCTCGAGTATAATACAGGATGTAACTCAGGATCAGTAATGTATGTACACAGTGACTGCACCAGCAGAATAGGGAGTGCAGCTCTGGAGTATAATACAGGATGTAACTCAGGATCAGTAATGTATGTACACAGTAACTGCACCAGCAGAATAGTGAGTGCAGCTCTGGAGTATAATATAGGAGGGAACTCAGATCAGTAATGTATGTACACAGTGACTGCACCAGCAGAATAGTGAGTGCAGCTCTGGAGTATTATATAGGAGGGAACTCAGATCAGTAATGTAATGTATGTACACAGTGACTGCACCAGCAGAATAGTGAGTGCAGCTCTGGGGTATAATACAGGATGTAACTCAGGATCAGCAATGTATGTACACAGTGACTGCACCAGCAGAATAGTGAGTGCAGCTCGGGTATAATACAGGAGGGAACTCAGGATCAGTAATGTAATGTATGTACATAGTGACTGCACCAGCAGAATAGTGAGTGCAGCTCTGGGGTAAAATACAGGATGTAACTCAGGATCAGTAATGTAATGTATGTACACAGTAACTGCACCAGCAGAATAGTGAGTGCAGCTCTGGAGTATAATACAGGATGTAACTCTGGATCAGTAATGTAATGTATGTACACAGTGACTGCAGCAGCAGAATAGTGAGTGCAGCTCTGGAGTATAATACAGGATGTAACTCTGGATCAGTAATGTAATGTATGTACACAGTGACTGCAGCAGCAGAATAGTGAGTGCAGCTCTGGGAGGTAACTCAGGATCAGTAATGTATGTACACAGTGACTGCAGCAGAATAGTGAGTGCAGCTCTGGAGTATAATCAGGATGTAACTCAGGATCAGTAATGTATGTACACAGTGACTGCACCAGCAGAATAGTGAGTGCAGCTCTGGGTATAATACAGGATGTAACTCAGGATCAGTAATGTAATGTATGTACACAGTGACTGCACCAGCAGAATAGTGAGTGCAGCTCTGGAGTATAATACAGGATGTACGGTATTTTTTGGACCATAAGACGCACTTTTTTTCCTCCAAATTTGGGAGGAAAGTGTTGGTGCGTCTTATGGTCGGAATGTAACATGTGGGGAGGGGGGCAGTGGCAGCGGTGGAGTGGGATCAGCAGGAGGCAGGAAAATATCCCCTCTGCTGCAGGAAACAAGCTCTGGGGAAACCCCTGGTCCCTACTTAAGTGCAGTGAATATTAATCAGCCGCTTCCCCGCCCACCTATCAGCTGAGCAGTCAGCAGGGAGCAGCAGATCACAGAGCCACACACCCTCAGCGCCTGATTCCTGCAGCAGCTGGGCAGATCGGTGTCTGAAGGAGAAGGAGGCAGCAGGAGCAGCTGGCATACCTGACAGCCTGGGGCTGTGCTGATGGGATCTGTCTCTATCATCTCTGTCTCTATCACCTGTCTCTATCATCTCTGTCTCTATCATCTGTCTCTATCATCTCTTTCATCTCTGTCTCTATCATCTGTCTCTATCATCTCTGTCTCTATCATCTCTGTCTCTATCACCTGTCTCTATCATCTCTGTCTCTATCATCTGTCTCTATCATCTCTGTCTCTATCATCTCTGTCTCTATCATCTCTGTCTCTATCATCTCTGTCTCTATCATCTCTGTCTCTATCACCTGTCTCTATCATCTCTGTCTCTATCATCTGTCTCTATCATCTCTGTCTCTATCATCTGTCTCTATCATCTCTGTCTCTATCATCTCTGTCTCTATCATCTCTGTCTCTATCATCTCTGTCTCTATCATCTCTGTCTCTATCATCTCTGTCTCTATCATCTGTCTCTATCATCTGTCTCTATCATCTCTGTTTCTATCATCCGTCTCTATCATCTATCTCTATCAACTCTGTCTCTATCATCTGTCTCTATTTCTATGCAGCCGCACGCTCCAGTCTGAGTACCGGCGGCAGTTCCGGGTGTTCATGCGAGAGACTCACACGAAATCGTGCGAGTTTCTCGCATGTGTGACCCCGGCCTTATACTCACCCTCCAGCGTCTTCACATAGTAGTTTACAGACACCACACTGGTCCCGCAGCACCATCTCCTACCCGTAGCTTCCAACATAATAACATACTATTATATAATAACACCACATATAATAGTATGTTATTAAATATTTTACCACATTTTTTGCTTCAAATATATTTTTCCCTATTTTCCACCTCTAAAACCTGTGTGCGTCTTATAGTCCGAAAAATACGGTAACTCAGGATCAGTAATGTATGTACACAGTGACTCCACCAGCAGAATAGTGAGTGCAGCTCTGGAGTATAATACAGGATGTAACTCAGGATCAGTAATTTAATGTATGTACACAGTGACTGCACCAGCAGAATAGTGAGTGCAGCTCTGGAGTATAATACAGGATGTAACTCAGGATCAGTAATGTAATGTATGTACACAGTGACTGCACCAGCAGAATAGTGAGTGCAGCTCTGGAGTATAATACAGGATATAACTCAGGATCAGTAATGTATGTACACAGTGACTGCACCAGCAGAATAGTGAGTGCAGCTCTGGGGTATAATACAGGATGTAACTCAGGATCAGTAATGTAATGTATGTACACAGTGACTGCACCAGCAGAATAGTGAGTGCAGCTCTGGAGTATAATGCAGGATGTAACTCAGGATCAGTAATGTAATGTATGTACACAGTGACTGCACCAGCAGAATAGTGAGTGCAGCTCTATGGTATAATACAGGATGTAACTCAGGATCAGCAATGTATGTACACAGTGACTGCACCAGCAGAATAGTGAGTGCAGCTCTGGAGTATAATGCAGGATGTAACTCAGGATCAGTAATGTAATGTATGTACACAGTGACTGCACCAGCAGAATAGTGAGTGCAGCCTATGGTATAATACAGGATGTAACTCAGGATCAGCAATGTATGTACACAGTGACTGCACCAGCAGAATAGTGAGTGCAGCTCTGGAGTATAATACAGGATGTAACTCAGGATCAGTAATGTATGTACACAGTGACTGCACCAGCAGAATAGTGAGTGCAGCCCTGGAGTATAATACAGGATGTAACTCAGGATCAGTAATGTATGTACACAGTGACTGCACCAGCAGAATAGTGAGTGCAGCTCTGGGGTATAATACAGGATGTAACTCAGGATCAGTAATGTAATGTATGTACACAGTGACTGCACCAGCAGAATAGTGAGTGCAGCTCTGGAGTATAATACAGGATGTAACTCAGGATCAGTAATGTAATGTATGTACACAGTGACTGCACCAGCAGAATAGTGAGTGCAGCTCTGGAGTATAATACAGGATGTAACTCAGGATCAGTAATGTAATGTATGTACACAGTGACTGCACCAGCAGAATAGTGAGTGCAGCTCTGGGGTATAATACAGGAGGTAACTCAGGATCAGTAATGTAATGTATGTACACAGTGACTGCACCAGCAGAATAGTGAGTGCAGTCTGGAGGATAATACAGGAGGGAACTCAGGATCAGTAATGTAATGTATGTACACAGTGACTGCACCAGCAGAATAGTGAGTGCAGCTCTGGGGTATAATACAGGATGTAACTCAGGATCAGTAATGTATGTACACAGTGACTGCACCAGCAGAATAGTGAGTGCAGCTCTGGAGGATAATACAGGATGTAACTCAGGATCATTAATGTAATGTATGTACACAGTGACTGCACCAGCAGAATAGTGAGTGCAGCTCTGGAGGATAATACAGGAGGGAACTCAGGATCAGTAATCTAATGTATGTACACAGTGACTGCACCAGCAGAATAGTGAGTGCAGCTCTGGGGTATAATACAGGATGTAACTCAGGATCAGTAATGTATGTACACAGTGACTGCACCAGCAGAATAGTGAGTGCAGCTCGAGTATAATACAGGATGTAACTCAGGATCAGTAATGTATGTACACAGTGACTGCACCAGCAGAATAGGGAGTGCAGCTCTGGAGTATAATACAGGATGTAACTCAGGATCAGTAATGTAATGTATGTACACAGTAACTGCACCAGCAGAATAGTGAGTGCAGCTCTGGAGTATAATATAGGAAAGGAACTCAGATCAGTAATGTATGTACACAGTGACTGCACCGTAGAATAGTGAGTGCAGCCCCGTTTGTATAATACAGGATGTAACTCAGGATCAGCAATGTATGTACACAGTGACTGCACCAGCAGAATAGTGAGTGCAGCTCTGGAGTATAATATAGGAGGGAACTCAG